>PVJI01003921.1:0-116346 GCA_004026765.1 Micronycteris hirsuta | reverse complement strand
GGGGGAAAATGGAGATAACTGTACTTGAACAATAATAAAAAAAGTAACAACATCAAAAAAGACAATTAGAATAAACTTTTACTTGTTAGTTCACTTCAGTGAGAAACTAAATAACTACAGATGTTCTTCAACTTAGAATGGGGATGCTTCCCTATAAACCATTGTTAAAAATGTAAGTCAAAAAATGTCCTTAAAACACCTAACCTACCGAATGCCATAGCTTAGCCTAGGCTGCCTTAAATGTGTTCAAACACTTGCATTAGTGTGCAGCTGGGCAAAATCATCTCACTGCCGCTGCCCAGCATTATGAGAGGTCATCATTACATGTATTGCTAGCCCAGGAAAAGATCAAAGCTAAAAATTCAAATTATGGTCTTTACTGAATGCATATTGCTTTCACACCGTTACAAAGTTGAAACCCTGTAAGTTGAACCACCATAAGTCAGGAATCCTCTGTATTTGTTTGTCAAAGATCTAAAATACAATAAACATTTAATATAAAAATGAATAGGGTTTATTCCTAGGGCCAAATTTAGTTTAGTTGTTGGGAATTCCTGCCAACCTGAAGGAGAATTGTAGATTTATTTCTTATTCAAAGAAATATTTGATAGGGCTTCTAAATTAAAAGATTTGCTTACTATTTTTACTCAGCAGTGGGACTACTTGGGTGAGATTTGTTTTTCACATGGAGATTTTATTCAGATATTTTCCTTTATATTTAGATCATACAGACTGGTGTCAGCTCTATTTTCAAGTATTTGGGATGTTTGTCAAATCACCTAATCATCTACTTCTAATGACTTTGTTTTTATTGAGATTTAATTCTCACATATACTCGTAATACTCATTCCATCTAGGTGTATGATTCAGTGTTTTCCAGTACTCACAAAGTGGTGCAATCACCACTGATTCCAGAACATTTTCGTCACCCAGAAAAGAAGGCTGGACCCCCCTGCAGTCACTACTCATTCGCTTCTCGCCCACATCCCAGGCGACTTCTAATCTTCGGTTTCTATGGATGTGCCTGTTCTGACCCTTTCAAACAAACGCAGCAGCGCAGTGAGTGGCCCGCTGTGCCTTGCTTCTTTTATTTAGCGTTATGTGTTCAAGGTTTGTCCATCTTCCAGCAGGTAGCAGTACTTCATTCTTTTTTTGTAGCTGAATAAGGTTATATGGTTTAGCTATAAAGCCTATTTCATTTATTTATTTATCAGTGGGTATTTTAGCTGTTTGCACTTTTGAGCTATTATAAATAATACTGCTGTAAACATTTGTGTACCAGTTTCTGAGTCAGCACAGGTTTTCAGTTCTCATGGGCATGCACTTAGGAGTAAAATTGATGGGTCATATTGTAGCTCTATGTTTAACTTTTAAAATTTTCAGTGTGTTTCCCATAGTGACTGCACCATTTTTCAATCCCAGCAGCAAAGTTGGATGGCTCCAATTTCTCCACATTTATATCAATGTTTGTTATTATTAATACTTTAATTATATTCATCCTAGTGAGTATGATGTGGCGTATCATTGTAGTTGTTCCCAGTGGGTAATGATGTTGAACATCTTTTCATATGCTAGTTGGCCATTTATCTATGTTTTTTGGAAAGTGTTTAAGTCATTTGCTCATTTTATAATCAGGTTATCTACCTTTCTGTGTTGAGTTCTATATATATTCTGCATATTAGACCCTCATTAGATACATGATTTGAAAATTTTTTTTCTTCTCATTTCTTTTTCATGACCAGATTTATTGCAAAGTTTACTTTCAAGTTTAACGGTGCCTCTTAGCTTCCAGCATTTCTTGGTAGCATCAATCTCTTTCTATTAGGCTTTAAGATATCCCATGACAGTATTACCACTGTAAGCAATGTCTCTCACTATAGATATTATTTGTGTACATATACACATTTTTTCATTATTAAGTCACAAGACCTAGAGGTCATCAGTAGAAAGAATTAGCATCAAACAATTGAGAAATTGGCACCTTGTCACAGTATTCATTAGCCTTTTATTGATCAGAATTTTCTCTTTTTAAAATCAATTATAAGATCATCTCAGGCGAGAGAATGTCAGTGGTCGATTCAACACTTAGAGTCAGTGAAGCAATTGTTTAAAATACATTCTAAATAAATGTGAAGAAATTTTAGCAAGTATTCAAACATCTACATCAATCATTAAATAATCTTTTTCATGAAATGTTCTGAAGGGACTATTAATTGGCTTTATTATATAGCTATCCTCATGCCTTTCTCTTAAAATAAAACTTTTGATGTGATGTGATATACATTGGATGGTTTAAAAGGTGCACAGATATATAGATTGTCAAGTCCTGAGGTTAAGAAAACACAAAATGACCAAAATAATGTATTGAAATCACTTTTGATTATCTTTACACCCTTTGAAAATGAGTTTAAAAAAACTTACCTCAGTGTATTATTTAATCAAATGTCCATTATATTGCTTGATCATCTGGAGATAAGTGGAGTCAAGAGTCTAGATTTTGACTGTGAATTTTGGACTCTATAAACTTGATTGTTGGTTCTACTGAAAAACTTTCATCTTCTGGCACTTGACTCTGAGTCTATACAACGGCTTCTAGTAGAGGATCGTCCAGCCAGCGCTCAGATGAGAATGCCTCATAACAGGGTGAGCAAGGGAAGGAAGGGGGAAACTTGTAAGAACAGTCCGGTTCTGTAAGGCCTGTTCTGGAATGTTTCTGTGACTGAAATCAGTGTTGCATAGTGCAAGCTCCTGCTTCATAATGTTGGACTCTACTTCTGTAAGAAAGCACGTTCAGTGTTAAACCAGCCAACCGGTCCTCCTGACTGTGGAAGAAGAGCAGAAAGATTCCTACTGAAATGTTTTATTGTAGTGTGTAATAAAATACTCAAATATGTATTAACATTCAATCTGCTGATTAGCTTATATTCCGTCAAATCTCATTCTTCTCTACAAAACCCATTGCTTTGATCCTGAATGATTAAAATTTCAAAATATTATTTTTTCCCAGTTGAGTTAGGACAACACATCTTTGAAGTTTGCATAAGTGAAAGGCAGGCTGTTACCGAGTGAATATTCTTCTGTTGGCACAATGATGTATAAATATTTCATAAAAGCAAACTAAGAGAAGAAAACAAACTAGAAAGATACTTCAGTAATTATGTCATTGAATTAACAGAATAGAAATGAGGCTTATATGTTTAGATGCTACAATTTATTTCAATATGTTTAAAACATGTTATTTATTTCCACATTTCTTTTTTCTTTTGTCCCCTCTACCACACAATTTCAATTGATTTTATGTATATTTGTGTTCACACATATTATGCATTGCTTCAGTAGCAGCATAGCCACAGTTGAAGTTCTGAGTTTGGAATTGTAATAAATATTTACACTGTTATTTCTCTTGAGACATCAAGATTATTAATAAAGTTTGGCAACTTAAAGCCAAAAGATACCTCCTCACCTTACTATAGTGTAGAAATTTAGAAAACAAATCTCAAAGCTCTCAGTTTGCTAAGATAAATGAAGATTGTTACAAGTTTTGTGACCTTGCAGAGGTTAGCTGGTCTCTCTGGAGCTTTGTTACTTCATCTACAAAAATTATAAAACATAAAGGAATCCATACAAGATAAAGATCTAGTCTTTTCTTAATCTAACAATCTATAAACAAATGATCTTTTTACACTTAGTGTTGCTGAGCAAGAAAGTCTGTCACTAATAAGCATTTTTAGGCAGGCCCGAAGCCAAGGTAATTTTGAAAATCAGCAGGATAAGGTCACAGCAAATTGAAATTTCATTAAAATTCAAGTCGTTTTCTTTGAATGACAGATTTTGAAGTACACAACAAGGAACCAATATAGCAAGTTTGTATGCTGCTGCACCTTAATTTTGAATTACGTTAGAGAAAAATCCTAAATCTCATGGCAATTATTAGTTTAGTTTACATCTGTGACATAAAAATTGTCTGTTCATTTAAATCAATTTAATTAATACCTAAAATGCAAAAGTTTTGTTTTCAAAGTCTGACTGAATGTCTTGCATGGCTGCATCTTCCTTTCTCTCCTTTAACTAGATTTACTACATTTATAGAGAAAATAAATTTTGCCATTTTATTTTACAGAAAATATAACCAGTGAGGATCTTAATTTCAATGCTGATAAAACTAAAATAGCTTGGAAAAATACTGAAATTCTTTCAGAATAAGAATTAAAAAATTATGCATGAGATAATACTTTGGCACAATTAAAAGTTATTAAAATGACCTCTATAGAAATAAATAGGACCACAGTCTCTAAATATTGATGGTAAAATATAAGAAAACATCTTATCTTTATGATGCCATAACTTATACATTTTGTTCATTTCCTTTTTCTTGTGTCTTTTACATACCTGGAAACCTGCCAAAGGAGAGGTTAAACTACATACTGCATTCTCCAAAGTCCTGTAAGTATCAATGGAAGTTAACTTTATGTTTTCATGATAAATAATTTCAGCAAATTAAAAATAAAAGGCAATTACTTAACCTGCTAAAGGGAATCTTAAAAATATCATTTAGCATGCATTCTATTAAAGATGAATTAATGAAAGCTTTTCCCATGAGATAAGAATGCCTGCTATACACAGTACTTTTCAACACTTAAGTGGAGATCCTAGCGACCATAACTAGAAAAGGAAATAAAAGGCATAAGCATGGAAAAGGAGAAAAAAATTATCACTATTTGGAGACATTATTTTGTATGTGAGACATCTAAAAATACTCCAAAGTACTAGAATTGATAAATGAATGTGATAAGATTGCTGGACACAAAGTCGATAAAGGTTAATTATGTTGAAGCACAGTGGCAAAATTAAACCTTTTAAAATGAATACTATTTATAATAGCATAAAATGTTTAGGAATAAACATAACAAAAAATATGCAAGATTATACCAGAAAACTAAAAAATATTAGAGGCAAAATAGAAGAAAACCTAAAGAAATGTAATAAAATATTAGGCTCATAGATTAAAAAACACAATGTATAAAGACATCAGTTTCCCACAAATTGATATATAGATTAAAAACACAATGTCACTCAGAAACTCAGAACTCCAGAAGATAGTTTTAGTGAGGGTGATTCAACGCTGATTCTAAATTTACATGGAATTGCAAGCAGCAAAGAATTTCAAGGCAATTTTGAAAATAGACAAATTCAGAAGGCTTGTATTAATGAATATCAAGTTTTATTACAAAGCTATAATAGTAGTATTGTATTGTCCGAAGATAAGTAAAAAGACAAAAAAATAGAGTGCAGACCATACACATGTGGCCAACTAATCTATGACAAAGGCAGCACTACAGTGTAGCGGGGAAAAGATGATACTTCTTAGAAATAGAACTGGGTCAGCTGGGTACTTTCTGCCATACACAAATATTAACTTAAAATAGACAATTTGAAGTTATAAATATAATATAAAAACAAAGCTCTTAGAAGAAATTATAGGTACATTTATTGGTGAATTGAGATAGACTTTTATAAAGAAGATACACAAAAATGGTTGACAAAAATAACTGAATTAGAAAACCAAGATTAAGACCATATGCTCATTAAAACACAGGTTTAAGAGAATGAGAAGGAAAGACATCAATCATCAAGTGGGAGAAATCTTTGCAATATTTATATGAAAAAGATCTATTGTCTAAAATATATAAAGCAAAGCAATGATAAAATGACAAACAAATCAACAGGAAAATGGGCAGACTTGAAAGGTATTTTACAAGAGAAAATAGTTAAATGGAAAGATGCTCAACATTCAGTAATAAAAGAAATGTAAATTAAAGCCAAATGCAATCCACAGTTCTACATAAATGTCAAGTGGATTTTAAAAGAAAATAAGAGTAAATTTTAGTCTAGTTATGAACAACTGGGAATCTGGTACACTGCTAGTTAGGAGTATACATTTCTGGAACCACTTTGGAAAATTGTTTAATGCCATGCAACCCAGGCATTTCATGCTTAGGTATATATCCAACAGGAGTAGATATTTATATTTATTTTTTAAATGTACCTGAATACTTATAGCAGCAGTCTTTGTCAAAATGCTCATTGACATTATTGTGTATCCATTCTATGGAATACTATACAGCCATAAAAATGACAAATCTCAATTAGATACAACATAGGTGGTTCTCATAAGCAAAATATGGAATAAAAGAAGCCCAGTTAAGAGAGTGTGTGATTTAATTTACAGAAAATTAAAAGCAGACAAAACTTACTTGTGTTGGAAGCCAAGATAATTAGTAATCTCACTCACTGTTGTCACTAGAAGGGGAAATGAAGGGAGCTTCTCAGGTGCTTGTAATGACATGTGTCTTAATATGATGTTGATTATATACATGTGTTCAATTTATACAAAAGTAATTGCAGTTCATACTCTTTATTTTTCCACTTTTTTACACTTCAATAGAAGGTTGAAAAAGAAAGCAATCTGGCTGCAATGGAAAGACCCAAAATGTTACCCCAATGCATATCTTATTCCATTTAATTTTTATCTTTGAATTATTTATTTAGAATAAATTACTAACAGTGAATCTCTAGATGAAAGATGTAAAATACTTTGCAGTTTTCATTGCAGTACTGCCAGAATATTCCCCATAAAGAAAGTCAAATCACTATTCAATTCACACAGGGGGAAAATATGGTGATATGGTGATATTCTTGAACGTTTAACTCTATTTGATTTTATCATATTTTTAAATAGCATCTATTAATTAAAAAGCCTCTATTAATTTTAAAATTATATTTCATTTTACTTTAAACGCTGATTTCCTTTTTCCTTTGGAAGAACATAAAGAGGCTAGATGCTCGGCTTCATTTGCACACTTCGGTCTGCAGAAGCATCCCGGCCCTCATCTCCAAACAGAAGGTGTTCGCTGCGAGCTCCGTTCCCAGACAGTCGTAAACCGAGAAAGCAATCTAGGACAGACCCTGCACTGGGTAACTGCTTGTCCCTACCTGCTGAGTCAGAGTTCATTAGAGAAAACATTAGGGGGCTGCACATCTCTCCCTGATTCCATGTGCAATATCTACGAACTTTAATGGGATTTACATGCACACGATCAGGAGAGTTTCAATAGGTAAAATTTAAAATAACCATTTTCTAACTGCCGTGAAACACTGCAGGTTTCCCAGTTACATGAAACTCTCGGGGACCGGGTTCATTTAGCCTTTGACTTCATTTAGCGTGGTCTACCCACAGGAAAACTTGATGGCACTTTAAGTGCGTTTGCTATCACGTATTACTGCTTCCACAAACAAAGAGCGATGCTGGCAGACTCAATTTCTGAGGCCACAGTGTTTTTCAGTTTTCATCGTCAGAATTTGGCTTTATGTGGTTGGTTGGATAAGGGAAAAACTGGTTTTGTAATTGAAGGAAGCCTCAAATTTGCCTGAGACTCTTCCTTTTAATCAGAGGTTTTATTTAAAAACTTGTAATTGGAAGTTTTAAATTAAAAAATAAAACATGCAGCCTTCTTTTCTTACCTGTACTTCACTTTGCACAGCTAAGTACGATCTCTGGAGTTGTCAAAAGAGATGACCCGTAAAATCTGGGCCTCTAATGTCATTAGGCTTGTTAATGGCAAACTGTCTCTCTAGTTTTCAGTGTGATAGTTGCCTGAGAAAATTCTAATTACTGTGTCCCTCCTCTTTTTCTCCAGTGGCTCCCTTCAACAAGGGAAAGTGCAGTGGACTTCCAGCACTTACACAAAAAGGAAATGGCATCTGCCTGGGTTTATCCAGAGTTTAATAAGCAGAACTCAATTTTTCAGATAAATAAAACTAATACTGTTGTATGTTTACATTTTTGGTAGGAATTCATAAAGGCACTTTATAAGCATGTCAGTATTAAAAGTACATGCACATTAGGCAATCACTGCAGACTAATAGATTTAATAAGTATGATATTCTGTTGGTAACAAATTTTGGCACACCTCAAGTGTACTTGAACATGGTGGTTGAGACTGGCTTGTCTAAAGGCTCCCCAGCGGTTTCTAGTTGCTGTGTCTCCACTAGCCCTACCTGCTACAAGCAAAGCCTCAGTCTTTTCTAGCCCCATCACTCGTTTCAGTCACCCTCTGACTTTTGCCTTTCTACCTCACATATTCCCTAGAGGCAGAATGTTTTAAAGTTCTTCTGTGCCATTCTGCATAGTCTAAGGCCTTCTCTGCAGTTTCTCTACTGATTCATTGCTCAATAGTGTGCCAATCATTTACCATAAATCCATGCATCAATAACCTACATCCTCTGATGCTTCCTGACTGTAACATGGGTTTATGCTTCTCCAGGAAGCCAGAGAGGTGTTCTTCATCCCAATTTGAAGGACCTCAGTGTAGCTTAAATAGTAGAGTAAGGGACAGGATCCCTCCTGCCTTTCACAGAAGCACCCGCCCTAGAATTTAAAACATGAAGTCAAGCGTGCATCGTGGTTCCCAATGCAAGATATTCAATTTAAGCTCTAATCATGACTGAATTTTGGAGATAATTAAGACCTATATTCATGCTACAGGATGACTGGATGCCTGGCCACCTGCTATTTTAAATGAGAGGCTCACGCATGCCATCCCAGTGCTATTCTGTTTTTCCTCGACAATTTGTCTGAATTTTTGTACTTAAAGTTAATTTCAAACTACACTAAGTGCATTTGGACATGCAGAGGGCTGTCTCTAGTTTGAATCTACTTTAATTCATTATGAATTACCTGCTTTAAAGTTACAAAGTTTTATTTATATTTAATAGAGTTTACCTTTAACACATTTCAAGAAAGCTTCTACGTTAATCTGCTGTTACCTCAGGCTGGAATGGTCTTCTCTCTCCTACTCCATTCTCCACCTCTTGTCTTTCCATGAAAATTTTCATATTTTGAGGCACAATTCAGGTTTTTATTTAAGTTATTCTTTCCATCTTAATATCGCTTGTGCCCCTAATGGATCTTTTTATAGTACTTCACCTTGTTTGAGTCATTTTTTAAAAATTCTCTATCAGTGCCTAGTAAGATACTTGGCATATGGAAGTAACAAATATTTTTATTATTAAAAGTCACCAATTTAGCCCTGACCAGGTTGCTCAGTTGGTTAGAGAATCTTCCCTGTACACCAGGGTTGTGGGTTTGATCTGTGGTCAGGGCACATACAAGAATCAACCCATGAATGCATAAAAAAGTGGAACAACAAATCCATGTTTCTCTCCCTCTTTCTCTTCTCTCCTTCCCTGTCTCTCTATCAAATTAATAAATAAATATTTTTAAGTATCACCAATTTGTTAAAGTTACTCAGTATTGGCAACATTTTAGGCCCTAAGGAAGAGCCTAGCATTACAGATGAAAAAAAAAAAAAAAAAAAACATGGTTCTTTTCTCCGAGGAACTCACAGGCAGGCAAACTAAAAGGCTAAGGGAAGGTGCGGGTGTCCAAACCAAAACAACACAACAAGTATAAAACAGTATAAAACAATACAACAAGCACCATAAAAGGTATAAGTAATACTTGTGAATTAGGGAGGACTTTCATAGGAAGTGATATATGAGTTAATTTTTTAAATTAAAAAACATCATTGGCCAGGAAGGAAAGAAAGCATCCGGAGTTAATGGCATGTAGGAATCACAAAGTTGCAAGTCATCCTGGGAAGCTGCGGAAGCAGCAAGTCTTTGCCGGAGAGTGTCATATATGAGGATGGTTGCAGGGTATAAATTTATGCCTTCAGCACCCATCAAACACTTTTGCTTCTTATTGTTATCTTTCTAAACCTATAGTCTCCTCTAATGGATGTGCAAATGATAGCAATTAATGAGTGGAAAACAACACCCCTAGTTGTAAGAAAGTACTCATTAATCTCTCGTACATCTTGTCTCTAAAAACAGAAATCATTCAGCCTAGTTGAGATTCAAGGCAATAGCCAAATCTCTTAGAACAGCGATTTTCAACATTTTTCATCTCATGCACAAACTAATTACAAAAATTCTGTAGCACACCAAAAAATACATATTTTTGCTGATCTGACAAAAAGGTTTAATTCTGGTTGATTTACAAAAAAAAAATAATAATAGTAATTATCTACCCTTTTTGCTCCAAAGTGACTTTTTAAAAAATCAGGTGCCAATACTTGCATATAGGTATTTCTGGCACCAAGAATTAATGAACTAGAATCAACTTTATTTGACGTGATCAATAAAATGCAACTCTATTATATGACCTATATAATTATGATTGAAGACAGGGCATTCACACTGAATGGCTATTATATTGTGTTGGCTGTTGACATTTTTTTATTTGACTATCTCAGAGGAAAGGAAGTGCTGCTGACTAAATGGTTAGGTATTGTATGTTTTAAAAATTCTTGCGGCACACCTGCTGAAAATCGCTATTCTCCAAGTGTGGTATCATTTCTCATTTCCATGTACACAATAGACATTTACTGAAGACTAAAAATTTACATGATACTTGGCTGGTTACTATCAAAGGTACAAAGGTAATTCAGTCAATATAATAGAGGGAAAGGCAGACACAAATCATAATAAACATATTCTCCTGCAGCGAATATGCATAGTGTGGGTGTATAGAGCAGGGAATGAGGACTCACGGCAGGGACAACATGGTGTGCTTCAAGGGACAGACAGCAGCTTCAGTGAATTTCACATGCAGGGCAGCATTTGAAACAGGAGAAGGGAATCTTAGGGAAAATGGAACACAAAGTATCAGTGGGTTGTGAATGTGTATGATAAGTTCAACACCCCAGAAGGCCCATCTTGAATTAGGGGTTACTGCCTTGCCTTTCAGGGCTACGTGCACTAGTTAAAACGGTAATACTTGTCACTGACTAATTTTGCAGCATCTGAAGACAGACAAAGAGAAGAGCACCTGAAAGAAGCTTGAAAGTCAATCACCCATAAATTCTTTCAACCAAAACTTAACGAGATAATAAATAAGCAGCTTGTTTAAAAAGAAAGGGAAGTAGTCACATACATTTTTTAGAGTAGCATGTAAACTGTCCTCTGCTGGTACCAATGAGACATAAATCGTGTAGGTTTATCTTAGAATAGTAAACAAAGTCATTATTTCAATAGTGTGAGAGCTTCTTCCATAACTGGCTGTGTTGGCATCATCAGTGTTCCAGAGAAGCCATTGGGTGAGCCATTAGGATGTTATTATTTTTAGGATGTTATTTATTTGCAATTAAGTTTCCTTAGACTTGGAAGCACTGAAGCAATACGCCGACAGGTCAGATCAACATAACACATGGAGTAGAGCTGACCTTTGCTTTTCCTTGGAGTGAGAAATATTTATGAGGTTAAATTTCCTCTTAGAGCACAAAGCCTGGAGGAGAACCATTACTCAGATCCTGTCACTCAATACAACAAGCAAAGATGTCGGACTTGGAGTCAGAAGATTCGACAGGAGTTGTAGTCCTACCACTTCCAAGCTGTGTGATTTTGACGAAGGTACTCAGTCTCTTTGAGGATCCTTTTCTCCCCTGGAATAAAGGGATAACCGTGATCTGCATTGTCTACAGGTTTGCTGTGAGGATGACAGGGAAAAAAGCATAGTATATAACGTACGTAATTGTCCAATTCATATTATTACTTCATAACTGAAACCTCAGTACAGTGAAGTGTGCTCTAACTAGGTTGGAACAATCCAGGTATCTTCTCATTTTTCTTCTATTACACCTTAAGATTTTCCACCCAGAGATCTTTCTCAAGAGATTTTATTTGCTTGTACTCATGTTTTCTTTCTTTTTTAGATTTCTTCCAAAGACAAGCCATGTAAAGTGACAGTTTCTAACTCTTAAGACTTTTGCCATTTTCTTAAACTGCAAGGATTCTCACATTACCCCATCTGGCATCTGATATAAAAGATACACACCCCCATGATGTGCTAATTGTCTCCAGAATGAAGCCTCACAATTGTAATTACTTCTTTTTCCAGAGTTTCTTCCTGCTGTGGATAGTATTTTTCTGAATAAATGATCATATGGTATGGTTTCTATTAGAACAACAGCCCATTATTTCTAAGAGTGTCCGTCTTAGGAGGCAGTTCATCTTCTGTAAAAGTTGTCCTCTCCCCTGTCCCCCCAGTGTTGTGCCCTCTGTGGAAGCAAAGGAAAAATGCACCAAGAGACATAATCAAGGAGATATGCTTTACTAAAAAGCAATTAAGTTTTAGAGCCATGCTTTTATTATACTTAAAAAACTATAACACACGCTGAATATAAATAAATTAATGCAGAGGTAATTAGAATTAATACTAATATTAATTAACATTAAAGCAGAGGTAATTAGGATTGTGAATTTAACATGCCTGACTGTAAGATTTTTTAAATATAGCAAATATTATTTAAACGCTATGGGAATTGAGTGACACTTGAAATGTATTTTAAATTGTGACTTGCTACTTCTATCATAAAAATGAAAAGATTCTGACAATGGGCATAGTAATACCTTAGTGATATTTGTGATGGGAAAGAAGATCTGAGAGATAGCTTTCCCGGGACAATTAGAAACTCACCATCATCGATAGCTCAACAGGGCAACCACGGTGAGGCAAGGGAAGCACCCAACCACGCCCAAAATGCAGCACGTTCCAGCAGCTGCTGTTGGAGACGCAGATGCTTCTCTAGAGGTGAACAATTATGAACTAAGCCTGTGGCAGTGGGAATGGTGAGAATTAAATATCTTAAAGAGAAATTGGGAAAAATAAATTAATAAGAATGAGTAAATGTTTTAATGTAAAGATTGAAAGAGTAAATAAAAGTTAAAATAATAAATAGTAAGGAATAATTTTCAGGTATTGAGTACTAGGTGGTACCAGTCATTCATACAGGAATTATGGTGAAAATGGGTTTTAAAAAGAGGACAAGGAGTTTATTGATAATTTGAAAATTCTAAGATGGATATGTTTTGAAATATCCAGTAGGATATTCCAGTAAGAAATATCCAGTAGGCAGTTAAGGTATATGTGTGTAGAGCTTGGCAGAATGTCACGGCTAAGTTTACAGATTTGGAAATCACATATACATAGATACTAATTCAAACTATGAAATGGAATAGAAGTGAGAAGAACACAGAAAATGGATACCAAGGCTAGGCAGAAGAAGAAAATTTAGTAACAGAGGCTTAGAGGGAATAGTTAAAAAAAAAAAACTGGGAAAGAAGGAATGTTATTGAACTCAATGGAGGAATAAGTTTCAGGAGAGGAAAATTGAACAATAGTGTTCATGACTGCCAACGTAGACAGGGATTATAGAGGATTCATTGAACTTGCACCCGACATACGGAAAGCCCTTTGTTTCACTGGAGTAAAGATACCAATGGGCTGTGGAACATTGGAAGAAAAAAATATTAGAAACACAAAGTGTTGGCATGGCTGATGAGAGAAAGAGAGAAAAGATGATGATTATATAGGGAAAAGAATGCAGGTTCCAAAAGAGCTTTTTGTTTTTTGGTTCAGGAATGAAAATACACAGATTGGTGTAGTCAAAAGAAAAGTAACAAATGGAGAAAGGGCTTGGAGGTAAAGGAGAGGAAGGAATATTAAGTGAAACAAGAATCCTGGAATAAGAAATTCACTTTAACACAAAGGGAGGCACTGCTTGCTTGGAGAATGGAGTGATGGAGATAAAGTTGACTTCAGTGTAGATAAATTCAGGGAAGCTGGATGGAGAATTAAGGCAGTCCAAACAGGTCTGTTCATGTTCAGACATATTTACATGTGAGAGAAACTTTTGCTTATGCACGTCTGCACATGTAAACAAATTGGCTTTGGGGGAAAATATATGCAAACTATGGCTGATCACATTTAAAACACAGACTTATCATATCTGTTAGTGCTATCTGTGGACTCTATCTAAGGGGCTTTCCTGCCCCTGTATCTATGATTCTAGACTTAAATTAAGCAATTCACAAAGTTATAACTTATCTTCTACCCTGCTCCCTAAGTCTGTATGGGATTGCTTTTCTTAACAAACAA
Source organism: Micronycteris hirsuta (assembly GCA_004026765.1). Lineage (NCBI taxonomy): Eukaryota > Metazoa > Chordata > Mammalia > Chiroptera > Phyllostomidae > Micronycteris > Micronycteris hirsuta. The sequence continues at coordinate 102,347 of PVJI01003921.1, read as the reverse complement.
AATACATAGAATAAAAATCCAGTAGTTTCTGATTTAGAAGACTTCTGTAGCACATTAAAATAATATTGGCAGATAACTTTTTAGAGATAAATCTAAACATTTTCAAGGAGTAGAGATGCATTTGTTTTCATATGAAGAAGAATGGCCCTTCAGAGAGGTCTATTGATTTCACAGAGATTTCAAAAAGAGTAATGGTTCACTAAAAATAGCAGTGGGGGTGAGAAACAATACTGCTGTAATTCCTTGGTAAAGATAAGAAATTAGATTAGGCAATGGGTCAAATAACCTGATTCTTGCATTCCTGAGAATTACCCCATGTAGTATATTCAGGGCTGAGATTGCATGTTTCTAAAGCTCCAGAACCTAGAACGATATTTGGCATAGGAACAGAAGAAGAAAAGTGTGGAAAAACAGATAGAAGAAAAGAAAGAATTTGCATTGCCAAAGTTAGAATATATAAAATGTTTATATAAAAAAAGAAAACCCATAAGAGATTGACTAAACAGCAAGAAAAAGAATGGGAACCCTTCTCTCAATAAATGTAAAGTATACAGAGGAGAAGATTACCTCTGCAACCTGTGCTGACCAAATCACAACTGGATGTGACATACAATTCTGGATGTCAAAGTACAAAAAAGATGCTGAAAAACTGTCAGCAGAGGAAGACATTCCAGAAGAGAAAAGAGTCTAGAAACCATGTCATGAGGTAACGATGGGAGTTAAAGAAATTGTAGTTATGTAAACAAAGAAACAGAGGCATTGGAGGTCGGGGGTTGAGGGACTGAGTAAGAAAGAAAAAGGACTTAGGGACATGGACAACAGTGTGGTGACTGTGTGGCGGGGAGGGTGGAAGAGGAGGTGGAAGAGGATGTAAGGAGCATAAATGGTAATGGAAAAATACAATAAAAAAAACCACAATGAGACACCACCTCACACCAGTCAGAATGGCCATCATCAACAAAGCAACAGATAACTGTTGGAGGGGATGTGGAGAAAAGGGAACCCTACTGCACTGTTGGTGGGAATGCAGACTGGTGCAGCCACTGTGGAAAACAGTATGGATCTTCCTCAGAAAAATGAAAATGGAACTGCCTTTCAACCCAGCAATTCCACTACTGGGATTATACCCTAAGAATCCTGAAAAACCAATTCAAAAGAACCTATGCACTCCAATGTTCATAGCAGCACAATTCACAATAGCCAAGTGCTGGAAACAACCTAAGTGCCCATCTACAAATGAATGGATCAAGAAACTGTGGTACATGTACACAATGGAATTCTACGCAGCAGAAAGGAAGAAGGAGCTTCTACCCTTTGCAACAGCATGGATGGAACTGGAGAGCATTATGCTAAGTGAAGTAAGCCAGGTGGTGAGGGACAAATACCATATGATCTCACCTTTAACTGGATCATAATCAACAAAAGCAGAAAGCAAGCAAAACATAACCAGAGACACTGAAATTAAGAACAGTCTGACAATAGACAGGGGAGAAGGGGGAGGGGACAATGGGGAGAAGGGTTTTCAGGAATCACTGTAGAGGACACATGGACAGAACTAAGGGAGAAGAGGGAGGCTAGGGGGGATGTGGGGCTGGAGGGGAAGGGAAGAGGAGAGGGGAGAAGATGCAAATAACTGTAATTGAACAAAAAGTAAAATTAAATTAAAAAATAAATAAACCATTAAACAGAGAGACAGAGAAAAGTTAATACTGTTGGGACAATCACATGGAAGAATTAGACTTTTCATTGTGATTTCAGAGGAACAGAGCACAGTAGTTTTATTTATTTTTCTCTTTTTGGGAGACTGGAACTATAGGAGATTGCATCAATAACACTATTCAGTTTATGGTAACTTTTCATCACTGTTCTTTAAAATTCTTTATCTATTACCCTGACTGATGCGGCTCAGTTGGTTGGAGCATCTACCAAAAGGTCACAGATTCAATTCCCAGTCAGGGCACATGCCTAGATTGCAGGTTTGATCCTTGGTTGGTGCACATGAGTGAGGCAACTGATCAATGTTTCTCTCTAACATTGATGTTTCTCTCTCCGTCTCTCTCCCCCTCCCTTTCCCTCTCTCTAAAATCAATAAGCATGTCATCAGGTGAGGATAGAAAAAATAAAATGATTTATCTATTACTTATTCTTTTTTCCCCTATTACTTGACTTATTCTTTCCCTACTTTATAAGCAACCCTGTTTAATATATGTGATGCTATATTTAATTCTCTTAACATTTTAAGCTTCATGTTCTTCATAATATTTGCTATGCTATGTATATATCTAACATTTTTTAAACTTTTTATTGTTGTTCAAGTCCAGTTATCTCTATTTTTCCCTCACCACTCCCCTCAATGATAGCCATCCCCACCTCTCACCCCTGATTTTACCCCCCTTGGTTTTGCCAATGTGTCCTTTATAGATGTTCCTGAAAACCCTTCACCCTTTTCACCTCATTATCCCCTCTTACCTCCCCTCTGGTTACTGTCAGTTTGTTTTTTATTTCAATGTCTCTGGTTATATTTTGCTTGCTTATTTGTTTTGTTGATTAGGTTCCACTTACTGATGAGATCATATGGTATTTGTCTTTCACCACCTGGCTTATTTCCTGCCTTCTTTCTCTCTGCTGCATAGAATTCCATTGTGTAAGTGTACCAAAGTTTTTTATCCATTCATATACTGCTGAGCACTTAGGTTGCTTCCAGCACTTGGCTATTGTAAATTTTACTGCTATGAACATTGGAGTACATAGGATTTTTTGGATTGCTGTTTCAGGATTTTTAGGGTATAATCCCAGCAGTGGAATTGCCAGGTCAAAAGCGAGTTCCATTTTTAGTTTTTTGAGAAAATTCCATACTGTTTTCCACAGTGGCTGCACCAGTCTGCATTCCCACCAACAGTGCACTAGGATTCCCTTTTCTCCACAACCTTGCTAGCACTTGTTTGTTAATTTATTTATGATGACCATTCTGACTGGTGTGAAGTGCTACCTCACTGTGGCTTTAATTTGCATCTCTCTGATAGCTAGTGATGCTGAGCATCCTTTCATATGTCTCTGGGCCCTCTGTATGTCCTCCTTGAAGAAGTGTCTGTTCAGGTCCTTTCTCCATTTTTTAATTGGATTGTTTGTTTTCCTGGAGTGGAGTCATGTGAGTTCTTCATATATTTTAGAGATCAAAACCTTGTCCAAGGTATCATTAGCAAATATATTTTCCTATTCTGCAGGGGAAGATAATTTTTAAACAATACAAACTTATGGTACAAGGTGAATAAGTTCTTAAGATCTACATAAAGTACAGTATAGTAACTCTAGTTAACAATACTGCATTGTATACTTGAAAGTTCCTATGAGAATAACATTTTATAATGTTCTCACCACACAACCACAAAAAAATATGGCAGTTTTGTGAGGTGAAGTGTGTGTTAATTAACCTTATAATGGTAAATATTTCACAATATACATGTGTACCAAATCATTATATTGTATATCTTAAACTAACACAATGCTATTGTGTAGATTATATATCAATAAAGCTGGGGGAGAAGAATGGCTAGTAGTTAGCTCTATTTGTAATATATTATTAAAAAGAGAAATGTGAAGCAAATAAGAAAAGATGTTAATTGTTAAATCTAGGGAGGAACTTGTACACATGTTTCTTATATGTTACTTTTAATGCTCTTCCATATTTTCAAAGTATTTCAAAATAAAAAAGAATTTTTACAAACAGATTAAAAACCACCTAGAATTTATTGAAACACTATGTTTTAAAAATTGAGTTATTGAAATGTAACTTAATAGACCCAGCTCTGTAATTGAATTTAGCTGCTTGACTCACTTTTAAATGAGACTCTTGTTCAGATATTATGAAAGTTAGGACAGAGCCCAGGTTTGTGATGTTTAGGATTTCAGCCATACACACTTATTCTTTAAGGCATGTAAGAAGATTAGGTACATTAACGATAAAGTAAAAACAAATAAACAAACAAAAATCTTTCAATTAACAGAAACACTATGTCAAAGATATGCACAAAAAAATAGACTTGCAGGAGGCAACCTGAGCTTCAAATTAGGAAGCAATCACACTTGTAATTGAATTTTACTGAACCAGATGAGTTCCCCAAAATTATGAAAAAATTTAAATATCTGCCAGTTCTAAGAACCTGCAGGCTGGGAACACTGCAAAGATTGCCGTGCTTCTTAGTCACCTCAGTCACTGTCAAACATCCAAATCCTCCAGGATCTAAATCCTTGAAAGCATTTTATTTTTAAAAATTATCCTAAACAAATTGGTTAATGTAATACGCCATGTTAAAAATAAAGGATAAAAATCCATTTCATCATTAGATTCAGAAAAAACATTTAAGATCCAACATTCATGTATGGTCAAAACACTGAATAAAATGCCCATAGAAGGAAAATACCTCAATATAATAAAGTCTATACATGAAAATCCTCAGCTAATATCATTGTGGATGCTTAAAAACTGAAAACTTTCCTCCAAGACCAGGAACAAGACAGGGATGTCCACTCTCATCACTCTTGTTCAACATGGTACTGAAAGTCCTAGCCAGAGAGATCAGGCAAGAGAAAGAAATAAAAGGCATCCAAATTGAGAATGAAGAAGTAAAATTGTAGCTTTTTGCTGGTGACATGATTCTTTATATAGACTAAAGACTCCAAAAAAATAAAAACTGTTAGAAACAGTAAACAAATACAGTAAAGTTACAGGATACAAAATTAGTACACAAAAATCCCTTGCATTCTTATGTACTAATAATGTAATTCAGTAAAAGACATGACAAAAACAATTTCTTTTGCAACTGCAGCAACAAGAATAAAATAACTAGGAATAAACTTAACAAAGGATATAGTGTGAAGGACTATGCACTGAAACCTACAAAGCATTATTTAAAAAAATTGAAAAAACACAATGAAGGGAAAAGATATTCCATGTTCATTGGTCAGAAGAATGAAATAGTTAAAAGGTCCATAATACCCAAAACAAGATACAGATTTAATGCAGTCCCCATCAAAATCCCAGTGACATTTTTGAAAGAAATTTAACAAGAAATCATCAGATATGTATGGAATCACAAAAGACCCCAAATAGCCAAAACAATCCTGAGGTTTGGTTTTGTTACCTGATGTCAAATTTTACTACGAAGCAATGATAATCAAACACCATGGTACTGGCAGAAAGCCAGACACACAGAACAATGGAACAGAACTGAGACCCCAGAAATAAACCCACATGCATACGACAAATAATTTTTAACAAAGGAGCCAAAAATATATGAGAGAAAAGAAAGCTTTTTCCATAAATGATGCTTTTCAAATAAAAGGAAAGTTGGAAAGCCACATGCAAAAGAATTAAACTAGACTATGATTTGTCTACATCTACAAAAATTAATTCAAAATGTATCAAAGATCTAAATATGAGATCTGGAACAATAATTTAAACTAATTTAAAGGAATCTCTAATGTAGAGAATTTGCCCTTTTATAGAGTAATTCAAATGAAAACACTGAACAATCAATAAAAGCCTTTTGCCTAAACAAAATAGTATCATATAAAACAGTAGAAAAAAATAGACTTTTGACAGTTCAATAACTTGACTCCAACAGCTTTAATAAATTTTACTTTGAGACCAAAAACTCATATAAATACACTTAAGCCTACAAGGCAATTAACCCATAACAAGAAATGTCTGATTAAGATGTGAAAGAAATCAAATAAATAAAAAGACTGAAAACTTTTTAGGACATCAGAGCAGATAACAAATGAATCATCTCTGAATTGGAAAAGATAATAATGAAAACATTAAAATATTAAATATATTGTACATTATACAAATGCAGACTATATGCAATCTACATAAACAATGTGGCCGATGTAGCAAAAAAATATGCTAGGAAAGGAGTCCTACAAACAGCCTCATATGAACTTATAAAAATAACCTCATAGGTATCTGTAGTGATAGGACCTGCATTCAGGAGCTACCACAGTCACCTAATTCAGTGCTATGTTCATTAGGCACCTGTTGCCTAACCATTGGGTTGGTCAAAAAGTTTGTTTCTTTGTTTTTGGTAAGATGGCTTTAGTAGCGCCTAGTTGTCTATATTTGAAACAATTGTTTTATATTGTATTGTGACAGCTGTCATATCAGCATGCATTTAAAAAATCATCAAAATTGGTCAATTTTTGTGTAGCCTGAAGACGGAAGAAGATACACAACATTTTTGGCATATTATGCTTCATTATTTCAAGATAGGTAAAAGTGCAACTGAAATGCAAAAAAAAAAAAAAAGACTTATGCAGTGTAGGGAGAAGGTGCTGTGACTGATTCGTTTGCTAAATGTCATACTGGAGATTTCTTGCTGGATGTAGCTCCATGGTTGGGTAGGCCAGTTGAAGTAGATAGCAATCAAATCAAGACATTAACTGAGAACAATCAATGGGACATAGCTGACATACTTAAAATATCTAGATCAATAAAGTTATTGGTAAAAATGAAAAATGTATCTTTTATTTTATGGGAAAAAAATACAGACTTTTGGCCAACCCGATATTATGTGACACTTACTTTTTAAAAATTGCTTCAAAGGCGAAGGCCAACAGAGGAAGAAAAACACATTTACAAATAATACACAGCACAGAGACCTCCCCTTCTGCCTAGACGGTGGTGGGCCAGGACAAACCAACATTCTCACTGTGAAACCAGAAACAGTGAATAAACAACAAGAATTATAGATAGTCTTAGAGCAGATTTGGGGGGGTCCTTTTTTTTGCCCCTCTCTTCCAGTTTCTAGAGGTCATGCGTATTCCTTGGCTCATGGTTCTCTTTACATACCTTCAGAGCTAAAAATGTGACTTTCTGACCATCCTTCCGTAATCACATCTCTCCTGACTGAATTCGGCCAGGAAAGGTTTTCTCCTTTAAAGGACTTAGGTGATTAGACTGAGCCCCCTTCGATGATCCAGGAGTATCTCCCCAGTCTCAAGGTGCTTAAGTTAATCACATCTGCAAAGTTCTTGTTTTCCAGCTAAGTTAATATATTCACAAGATCAGGATTTTAGAATGTGGGCATCTTTAGGGGTAGTCATTCGTTCTTCTACCCACCAGAACATCCTTAGCACACAAAGAATAGGAACATTTGAACACCTAGCAGACTAAACTGATCACAAAGAAAAATTTAATGAATAATCAATAATGAAAATCTTCTCTGAAGAGATGCATTTATCTAACATCAGAAGCTGGAACAGGCAAGGAAAGTGGTTGTTCTTTAAGCAGCTTTCTGATAGCTGCATATTAGTTTGCCTGCCATGGTCCTACCAAGGAGAAATTAAATACATTAATAAAAGGATTTCTTTATGTTCATTAGAAGTTATTAGTAAAGAGATCAAATTTTAGATATATCCTATTATATACTTACTACTATATAAGAATGAGGGTCATCTCACCCTATCACAGTGGTAGCCAGAATCTCAAATTAATTAAAGCAAACAAAACTAAACCCCAAACTATTGCTCCCACAAGCTTTGATTTTCCCAGATTCATTGAGAAATAATCAATATGTATCACCGTAAAAGTTTAAGGAATATAGTACAATGCCTTACAGGTTTGATGTACAAATATTGTGAAAGAATTACCATAATAGGTTTAGCTAAAATTCATCATCTCTTATAAATATAATAAAATGAAAAAAAATATTTTTATGATGAGAACCCTTAGGCTTTTTTCTCTGAACTGTCCTATATATCATACAGCAGTCTTAGCTACAGTCATCACGTCGTACATTATATCCCTGGTACTTATTTAGTAACTGGAAGTTTGAACCTTTTGATCACCTTCCTCCAATCCCCCTCCCCCCACCCTCCAAGTCTGGTAAACAGAAGTGTGATCTCTTTTCCTATTTTTTTTTATTTAGCATAAATAAGACTATACAGTATTTGTCTTTCTCTGCCTCACATTTCGCTAGCATAATGCTCTCAAGGTCCATCCGTGTTGTCACAATGATAGGATTTTCTTGTTTTATATAAATGACTAATGTTCCATTGTATGTATACAATGGAACTTCTTTACCCACTCATCTGCTGATAGACAGTTACCTTGTCTCCGTGTATTGGCTATTGTGGATAGCACTGCTATGGACATGGGGTGCAGATATAGTTTTGAATTAGTGTTTTTGTTTCCTTTTGATATATTCCCAGAAGTGGACCTACTAGATCGTATGGTATTTATATTTATATATTTTGAGGGTCCTCTGTGCTGTTTTTCATAGGAGTTGGACCAGTTTAAAATCCCACCAATGGTGCACAGGGTTTGCTTTTCTCCACATTCTCACCAGCTTTTGTTACTTCTTGTCTTTCTGATGATGGATGGCCATTCTAACAGGCAGAAGGGGATGATGTCTCACTGAGGTTTTAATATGCATTTCCCTAGTGACTACTAATGTTGAGGATCTTTTCATGCACCTGTTGGCTGTTCATATATCTTCTTTGGAAAAATGTCTATTCAGGGTTTTTGCTAATTTTTTAAATTGGGGTATTTGTGATTTTGCTATTGAGTTGTATGAGTTCTTTATATATTTTGGATATTAACTTCTGATCAGATATATGGATTGCAAATATTTTTCCCATTCTATAGGTTGTGTTTTTACTCTGTCGACATTTTGTTTGTTTGTGTTTTGTTTTTTTCTATTTAGTGCTTTTTAGGTTGATGTACTCTCACTTGTTTACTTTTTATTCTGTGGCTTCTGCTTTCATTGTCACATCCAAAAAGCCATTATCAAGATCATGTCAGGGAATTTCCTGGTTTCAGGTTTCACATTTAAGTTGTAATCTATTTTGAGTTAATTTTGGTGAGTGGTGTAAGATGTGGGTCCACTTTCATTCTTTTACATGTAAATATCCAATTATCTCAGCAGTCTTCATTGAAGGGCTTGTCTTTTCTTCATTGAATCGTCTTGGCTCCCTTGTCAAGTATTAATTGACTTTTGTTTGTGGGCTCTCAGTCCTGTTCCATTAGTCTATTTGTCTGTTTTTATGCCAATACCATACTGTTTTTTATAATATAGTAATATAGTATAATTTGAAATCAGAAAATCCCCTCAGGATTTCTTTGGCTGTTTAGTCTTTTGTGGTTTCATACAGATTTTGGAAGTGTTTTTCTACTGCAGTAAAAAAAAAGCCATTGGAATCTTGACAAAGATTGCATTGAATCCATAGATGGCTTTTGGTAGTATTGATATTTTAACTATATTAATTCTTCCAGTCTATGAACACAGGATACCTTTCCACTTTAGTAATTGGGATCTTCTTCTGGGCTTTACAGGTTTGCAGAGACTGTTCTTCACTAGTCACTTCAATTTGGGTTTCTCAGATATCTGCTTGTAATGTCCTTAGGCAGGTGGGACCTGCTATTATGGTCTATTTTTAGGAAAGGCAATGTTTGAGATCTGAGGATGGGCATGTGGGTAGGCAGGGGTTGTACCTCAGGCTGAGAAAGTTGGATAGGACTGCTGGCTTGGTTTCCTACCCAAGTGAAGCTATAGGATAAGCTCCACAGTTGCCTGGAGTCTCTGGTGAGGCTTACTAGATGGTCAGGACTGGCTAATATATTCCATGGTAGGTGGAACTGTGAATGCTTCTGTGCCCTGATGGGGCCACAGAATGGTATCCATGATTTGTACAGATTGTTATGTGGGGACACAAATAAGGCCAGAGCATGCACTGAATTTTCTGGTCAGGTGAGGGCACCAGTTTTGTTCTACAGATGGGGGAAGCTGAGGGCTGTGTTCTTTGTTCAAGTGGCATTGTAGATAGGGCTGTTGAAAGGGCTACAGTGCTGTTTCCTGTGTGCTCTGGTTAGTTTCCTTGGTTGGACAGGCTGAAGGCTGTATTCAGTGATAAGTGGAGCTACAAATTAGATTCCCTGCCCAGATGTAGTGTGAGAAAGAGCTCCAAAGTCAGTAAAGCTCTTTGTTTTCTCTACTTAAGCTGACCGACATGTAAAGTTCCCTGGCCAACAGGACCACTGGCTTCGCAAACTACCAGCTCTGCCTGTCCTTCTCTAGGTTCAAGCACTGCTGGTCTGCACAGCTTGCGGGAGTTGTCTCCAGCCCTTCTGGTCAGCCAGGGCTGGAAGAAACTCTCCGCAAGCTGTGAGGCTGTGACTGGGCTCCTTGCCTTGGTTTGGGCAAACCCAAGGCTGGCAAAACTCCTCTCTGAAGATGAGAATCAGTCAGATCTGCACTCCACTGAGTTCCCCGGTCAAAGTGTGCCCCCAGCTTGGTTCTGCAGATGAGTAGAGCTGCTGCTTGGGAGTACTCTTTGGGCGCTGATGCTATGAACTCTGCCTACCAAGCCCCACTGCTGGTTGTTTCAAGCCCCTCTTCCCTTCTCCTTTAGTCTTGTGGTTGATCTCCACAGATTCCCCTGCAATCCCTGTGGTGTGAGATCAGAGAAGGAACTGCCACAGAGTGACCCCAATGCTGGGGAAGATTGGTTGTTTCTCCTAGTTTCTGTTTTCCCACTGGAGGAATCAGAGGCTCAGGGGAGACCTCTCTGCATGGTACTGCACTGGCCTTGAGGTTAACATGTAGCCACTTCTAATGCAGACTGTCCTGGTCGCTGTGGTGCAGGGCAGTGCTTCATCCTCAGCCCTGAGTGCTCAGATTCTCCCGTTGGTATTTTATTCTTGACTAGTAGTTGAAGACGGTGCTGCCTATTTTAAAAAATCATTATTGAAAATGAGAATTTATGAACTATGAAAGGAACTGTGTAAAAGAGGATTGCAGGGATTATTGGGAATTAGAATGTATAGAGTCACTAATATTTATGACCGGGAATTTTTTCAGTTCACAATCTCATTATCTGCTGCACAATTATGTTTGAGCTAATGTTTGACAGTTTTTTTGATTTTTTAAAAGATTTTATTATTTATTTTTAGAGAAAGGGGAAGGGAAGGAGAGAGGGAGAGAAACATCAATGTGTAATTGCCTCTCGCATGTCCCCTACTGGGGACCTGGCCCACAGCGCAGGCGTGTGCCCTGACTGGAGTCAAACCAGCAACCCTTTGGTTTTCAGGACTGTGCTCAGTCCACTGAGCTACACCATCCAGGGATAATTTTTGACACTATTTTAAATAGCTTTTATTGAATTTATTGAGGTGATATTGGTTAATAAAATTCTGTAGGTCTCAAGGGCACAGTACTACAATACATCATCTGTATATTGTGTGTTCATTAACCAAAGTCAAGTCTCCTTCCACCACCATTTACCCCTCCTTACCCTCTTCTACCTGACCCCCTCCCCCTTTCCCTCTGGTAATCACCATACTGTTGTCTGTGTCCATGAAGTTTTTTGTTTATTTGTTTGTTTTTGCTTAATTCTTTACCTTCTTTCCAGCCCCTAACAGCTATCAGACTATTCTCTGCCTCTATGAGGCTATGCTGGTGAGGATGTGGAGAAAAGGGAACCCTCATGCACTGTTGGTGGGGGATGCAGACTGGTGCAGCCATTGTGGAAAAGAGTGTGGAGTTACCTCAAAAAATTAAAAGTGGAATTGCCTTATGACCCAGCAATTCCACTTCTGGGAATATATCTAAAGAAACCTGAAATACTTATTCGAAAGAATGTATGCTCTGCTATGTTCATTGTAGTGTTATTTATAATAGCCAAGATTTGGAAGCAGCCAAGTGTCCATCAGTAGATGAATGGATAAAAAAGCTGTGGTGCATTTATGCTCAGCCATAAAAAGGAGGGAAATCTTAACTTTTGCAACATCGTGGATGGACCTGGAGAGTATTATACTAAGTTTAATAAGGCAGGCAGAGAAAGACAAATACCATATGATTTCACTTACATATGAAATCTAATGAACAAAATGAACAACCAGAAAATATTTTTAAGATGAATTAGAGTGGTAAAAAATGCTATATTCAGAAAATAAAGTTAGAGTGACCAGTCTAGGATAGTAGCAGAAAAAAATGAAAAAAACATGGATGAGCTATAAAAATAACATACTTTGTTAACTAAAGATAAGAGAGATATGTAAGACAGAGATGATCCAAAGTTTTATAACCTGAGTGACCAAGAGAGTCCCACTGGGGGGTTCTGTTTGGGGACAGATAATTAAATTGGTTTTAAATTTGATTTAAATGCATGTGAGATAACTAAAAAAAGCTATTCAAGAATGTAATGAAGGAAGGATGGAGAGAGTTGAGAGGCTGCACCATCAGAATATTTCAAAAAGTACAAAATAAAACTACATCAAATTTAAAACCTTCATAGAATGAGTATTTCATATATAAAGCTAATGCTTAATCCTTTGTTAACGGATGCTAGAACTGGGTTGAATGACATTGACTTCTAAGAGATGCCTGGGTCAGCTCGCATCACAGAAGTAGTAAAGGTAGGACTAGACAAAATAAAAACACATAGGAGCCATATTTGTCAAAAGACTGTCCTGGTCCTACACCATCCTATGGTCCTACACCATAGGAAACTCATGCAAACACCTGAGCCAAAATTACTAAACTGTTCTTGAGGGAGGCACAGCATTGATATAAGACACCATAAGAAAATAAGAAGAAAATAAGAACGAAATGAGACACCATAAAAATAAAAAAGCATTAAGGCTTTCTATGAAATAAGGAATATATGTCAGGAATATAATGTTGCAGAGGGAAAACTGTAAAATTGTAAGCAAATATTTCATTATAAATCTAAGTAAAAATAAGTAAAGTAAGTCAATAAGTCTTAATGAAGCAATTATAACTGAAACAAGCAAAAAGAAAATCTGGCTATTCATCTAATTTATTATTTATTTAAATTTTTTTCCCCAAAGAAAACCTCAAACTCACATGAATTCCCTGGTGAATTTTTCTAAACATTTAAGGAAGAAATAATATAAATAATAAAAAATCTCTTGTAGAGAACAGAGAGAGTAAACACGCTTTCCATTTCATTTTATGAGGTCAACATAACCTTGATGCTAAAACTTGACAAGCACATTGCTGAAAAATAAAACAAAACTCAGGCTAATTTCTTTTGAACTTAAGTACAAATAAATCACTTGCAAAAATAATATCAAATAGTATTCAGCAGTGTATGTAAAATATACATGCCTACCAAATTATGACCACCAAATTATGTTTATTCCAAAAATATTAATTATCAATATAAATCATCACATTTTCTTTTTGAGGGGAGACATTCATATGATTACTTAACAAATTAAAAAAAAAAAACATGTCAGCCCTGGCTGGTGTAGCTCAGTGGACTGAGCGCAGGCTGCAAACCAAAGGGTCGCCGGTTTGATGCCCAGTCAGGGCACATGCCTGGGTTGCAGGCCAGATCCCCAGTGGGGGCCACGTGAGAGGCAACCACACATTGATGTATCTTTCCCTCTCTTTCTCCCTCCCTTCCCTTCTGTCTAAAAATTAAATAAATAAATAAATAAAATCTTAAAAGTAAATAAATAAATAAACATGTCATAAGACTTAAAAACATCATGATAAAAAATGAGTTTTAGTCAACTACAGATATAAGGGCCTCCCTTCGATATAGAGAATCTCGAAAAACAAAACTATAGCGAATACCTATATGCAATGATATAATATTTAAAGCCTTATACACAAGTGGGACAAAACAGGAATACTCGCCCTCACTGCTCCTATGCAACATTATCTGAAGTGCAACTACAAAATATATAACAATAAACATTTTATAAGTATATATAAAATCATAAGTATACAAAAGGAAGACATATAATTACCATTATTCACAGATAACCCAATTTGTTATATAGTAAGTCCAAAATAACCTATAGATAAACCACTAGAATGACTCGGTTAATTTAGGTTTGTTCGACACAAGGTCACTGTGAACTAATTTTGTTGTTACAGGTCATACAAAAATTACTGGAAAGTTATTATTCCAATATTATTACTTATAACTGTGCTTGTGAACAATGTAATAGAAGTATGACATTGTTGCACTATAAAGTATTGTTGAAAAATATTAAAAATTTTCTAAATAATGTAGATATAAACCATGCTAATGGAATTGAAGATTCAATATTATTATGTGTTCAACTGTCCTATAGAATTAATAAAATTCTAATCAAAATCTCAGCACCATTTTTCAGGGGGGAGGTAGGAGCATTAAAGCCAGTCATAAACTCTATATGGAAATGCAAAGAATCTAAAGTAGATACAACAATTTTGATGAAAAAATATAATAAAAAAGATACCAAATCCTCAAGATTTACAAAATGACAGTAATTAAGACAATGTTTATTCAGTGTAGAGATCATGAGATATATCAATGGATCAAAACAATTTCTAAAAGCTAACCCTTATATGTATGGAGGGACTCCCCCCAGAAAACCAGAATTATCTTCTGGAAGACGGGCCCCTTGTAGTACAGGTTTCCCCTGCTGGAACACATCACTATCAGTGTTCTAGCTGGCGTTGTTGTGAGAGCCTGCATTTGGCTTCAGTGAAATTTTTTTGAAGACTCTTTCAACCTATTTGTCCATTTCATGATGGGTGATTCACCAGTGCACCTGCCCACGCTGTGCTGAGTGTTCAGCAGTTTTGACCAAACAGAACATGATCCCTGTGTCTCCCATGAGATTATTACCCAATCTCACCCCAAGCGACTTTTTTTGTTTCCTCGAATGAAAACAAGTCCTCAAAGGGAAACGTTTTGCCCATGTGGAAGAGATGAAACAAAAAACAGCAGAAGCACCAAAGGCATCAAAATCAACAAGTTCAAAAACTGTTTTGAGTAGTAGGAAGAATGTCTTGATAGGTGCATTGCATCAAATGGAGAGTACTTTGAAGGTGACTGATGTTTAAACATGTAGGAATAAATATACAATTTTTATAAATAAATTCTGGTTTTGAGGGCGTTCCCTCTAAGTATAGACCTCTGATTTATGACAAAATTTGTCCTACAGGAGAGTGGTGAAAAGATAAACATTTCAGTAAATTATTATTGTTAAATTGGATGGCTGTATGAAAAACAGTTATGGACCTTATTTTATATGATATTAAAAAAATCTGCATTAAGTGGTTTATAGTTTTATATGAGGGACACAAAACAGTAAGTCTTTTGGAAGATAACATATGTGAATATTTTCATGACCTTGGGGTAGAAAAATAGTATTTAAGCAGAAATATAAAAGGCATTTCTTATCATTAATATATTAAACCTCATGAAATGTAACAGTTTCTGTTAATCAAAAGAAATGACTTGTAAGTAACAAAAAGGTAAGTATAAAGTGTGATATTTGTAATATACATCATATGTAAAATAAACAATTAGATTCAAAATAAAAATCTTCATAAATGACAATTTAAAAAGTCAGGCAATTCAATATAAAAATGGCAAATGTCTTAAACAGGTATTTCACAAAAGAGGATATCCAAACAGGCAACAGATCCATGGGAAAGCATTTCAATTCATTCAGGACATGCAAATTAAAAACCACAATAAGAAATCACTACACACATGCCAGGGGGCTAAAAGGAAGACAGTGATAAAACCAATTATTTGTAACAATGTGAAGAAAAAAGAAGTTATATACATTTTGATAGAAAGGCAAATTGGTACAACTACTTTGGAAACTCTAGGGTAGTTATATATGAAAGATGATATGTGCATTCTCTCTTTTAAAACCACGCTTCATGATGGATCAGCGACCTCATAGTATTTACTCTATCGGGGGTGTCCACCCTGCAGCCCAGAGGCTGCATGCAGCCACTACCACTACGGCTATGAATGTGGCCCAACCCCAAATCATAAATTTACTTAAAATCCTTTTTTCGCTCGTCAGTTTTTATTAGTGTTTGTGTATTTAATGTGTGGCCCAAGATAACTCTTCTTATTCCGGTGTGGCCCAGAGATGCCAGAAGGTTGGACACCCCTGTGGCATAGTTTCTTCTTACAATGAGTAGAGTTATCCTCTGTAGCTAGCAGAATATTGTGGAAATAATAGTTAGTGTATGACTTCCAAAGCCAGGTCATAAAAGATACTGTGGCTTCTACCTTGTTTTTTCTGGGATCACTCACTCACTCTTGGTGAAGCCAGTTGCCTTATCATGAGTCTTTAAGCAGTCCCAAGAAGGGTCCCCCTGGTGAGGAACTGAGTAAACCACTTTGGAAGCAGACCCTCCAATCCCAGTCAAGTCTACAGATAACTGCAGCCAAGGCCAACATCTAGATCACAGCCTCGAGACAGACCCTGGTCCAGGTATAGGGCCAAACTGTTCTTGAATTCCTAATTAATTGAAATTGTGTGAGATAATAAAGGTTTATGTCTTAAGCCACTAAATTTGAGATAATGCACCCTCTGAGTCAGCAATTTCACTCTTAGGTAAAAACCTCAAAATGTTTGTGTATATATGTGCACAAAGAGGAATGAAAAACATTGTTTATAACAACACTGCTTGTTGTAGTCTATAATGGGAACAAATCAATTGTTCTGCAATATTAGAATGCCATATAAGAACAAAAAAAATGAACTCCTGCTATAAGCAACAACACAGATTAATCTCACAGTCACTGTATTGAGTAATGGATGACAGATACAAAAGAGTCCATACTGCACAATTCTGTACTGACTTTCAGTAGCAGGTAGAAAATCTGTGAAGAAAGAAATCAGTTCCTCCTCAAGGGGGTGTCACTGAGGCGGAGCATGAGGGGGCTACCGGGTTGTAAGGAACATTCTGTTCACTGGTCTGGCTGGTGGTCTCATGGACATATTCATCTCGTGAAAATGCATCAAATGATTTAGGGTGGGGTTTTTTTTGCATTTTTATGCTCCAATAAATGATTTTTCAAACAGTTTACATGAATTTTGTCTTTTCATTCTTCATAGCCTTTCATAAAAAGTAAGTACTATGAATCTGTATTGAATAGATACATTAAAGAATAAGATATTTTAGATTATATGACAAGTGATATTTTCTATTGTTTTTTACATTTATTTTAAGTTAACAGTATTTGATTCTCTATAAACAAAATATTAAGCTGAATATGTATGTATGTCATACATTTAAACATATATGTAGCTATATACACACATTTATAATTTAAATGTTAGTTTTAAACATTCACTTAAGATTTAACAAACACAATGTTAGCAATTTTAGTTTATAGTGAGAATTGTTCTACTCTATTATTTAAAAAAATTGTATAGGTTACTTTTAAAGTGGATAAAATAAGCCCATTTGCAGCTAAAAGATTAAAATTTAGAATTTCTGATTTTTAAAGTTATTAAAAGAAGGAGCTTATACCCTTTGCAACAGCATGGATGGAACTGGAGAGCATTATGCTAAGTGAAATAAGCCAGGCGGTGAGGGACAAATACCATATCATCTCACCTTTAACTGGAACATAATCACCAAAAGCAGAAAGCAAGCAAAATATAACCAGAGACATTGAAATTAAGAACAATCTAACAATAGCCAGAGGGGAGGGGGGAAGGGACTATGGGGAGAAAAGTTTTCAGAAACTACTATAAAGGACACATGGACAAAACCAAGGGAGAGGGTGGAAGCAAGGGAGGGAGGTGGGTTTAGAGGGGGAGGGGAGGGGAGAGGATGCAGACAACTATAATTGGACAACAATAAAGTAATTTTTAAAAAAAGCTTCTTGGAGACAATTCAATAGTTGAAACTCAGACTAAAATAGAATTTTATATTACTTTTTTATGCAACTGTTTGGCTCATGCATTAAAATGAAAGTGATTCACAAAGATTAGTGAATTCTTAGATGTGACTCCAACTGTCTCAGCCTCCACTTACCACTAATGGACATCCAAGTCTGCTTCACATTATGTAAACCAGTAAAATCAATGTCATTCTTTCCTTACGTAATCTTTCTGGTAATAAAAAATAAGTAAATAAACAAACCTCTGATTAGAATAACTCTCTGAGCTGCAGAGAATACCTTTCCCCCCACATTACCTGTTATATCTTCTCCTTTTGAAAGAGAAGCTATTAATCTTGTAAACTTAAAATTAATATGCTCACATTATTCCACATCTCTATGATAATAAAAATTCAAATACATGAAGATTGCATCAGTATCATAAATCAGTTAAATTTTAATTATGTTTACTCTAATGCTAAAGTTAATTCTCTTAAGAGAGCACTCCATTTGCCTGTATTCAATAAGCATTATGGCAGACTCATAGGGCACTTATGAATTGGCATGCACAATTATCACTTTAATTATTATAAACAATGAGTCTGCACTTATCCAAGAATTATGTGGCCACGGTCTGCAATTCTGTAGGATGACTGCAATCTCGAGTCACCGAAGGAAACGTCTGCCTGGAAGTCCTCTCGGAGAGTTTGTAAACTGGACTAGTCATATAGACACAAATTGCACATTGATTTGCTAAACAAGAGGGTGGATGAAACTCATTGATTAAGCATTATATGATCATATATAAATGTTTACTACTACCTATTGTAAATCAGACACTGCAGAGTATATGAGAATTAAAAATGGAATAAACTATCAGTTTTGTGGAGTTCAGGAAAGTAAAGGAAACAAACACACACACACGGGGGTGTAAAATGAACAGCACCAGGGTAAGTACACAATTATCTACAGACACAAGAAGTAAGTGAGATACTGTGTTTAAGGGGTAAAAGGAAGCTGAACAAAGGAGTGTGTGTAGGAGGTTTTCAGTGGGCAGGAGGGAAATATTTTAGGAGCAGTCAAAAACAATTGCAAAGGGTGGATGTGTGAAACATCATGGCATAATGAGGTACCTGCTAGCAGTACTTCAAGGGAGTGATGTTTGAAGATCAGCTGTGACAAGAAGAAGGGACAAGAGCATTAGGCAAGATCTATGCCATCAAAGACTTTATATGTCTTACACTACAGAGCCTGGGCTATATCTTATAGGAAATCATGAGCCATTGAAGGATCTAAGGAATGCTTAAATTGTAAGTATGTATTTCAGAGATCCTCTAGTGAGCTTGCTTTTCTATCAAAGCAGACCCCGAGGAAGAACTTGTGATGTGATTGTTTTTTCAAGATGATCCTGGAGAGCCAGAGCAACATTCCTTAGAGACTGAGGCAAAAATGAGGAATAAAGAACATAACGACTTAGCAATGAGACCACCATTGTGAGCAATATGAGCTTGTTTCTACTTAGAAAGGGGAGAAGGGTTTTCAGGAATCACTATGGAGGGCACGTGGACAGAACCAAGGGGAAGGGGGGTGGGGTTGGAGGGGGAGGGAGGAGGGGAAGGGAGAGGATGCAAATAACTATAATTGAACAACAATAAAGTAATTATTAAAAAAAAAGAACCTTCGAGAAATAGACAAATGTTTCCCAGAATTATCTTCCTGAATAGTAGGAGGTAGAAACATATATTGACTGGCTCCTGTGTGTTCTGCATGAGTCAGGGGTTACCCTTGGGAGTTGTATGTCCCTCCCACTTCTAAAGTCCACTGGCACTCCCACAGTGAACTCCCAGGGACAGGTATGGGGCAGAGGGGAAAGACACACCTGTAGAATACTGTCAGAGGAGAACTCCTTTCCAGAAGTTGAGAATAGGAACACCAAAGACATCTAATACAGAACTTGGAACACAGATCATTGATGGCTAACTGACTAGCAGCAAGCATAGTACCTTAGGACATAAATATGAGAAAAATGGTAGGTGCTAGGAAGGACAGCAGCCTTCCTGACTGTGTTTTTAACATGCTAATGGACGTGTTTGACTTTTTTTTAGAAAACGTCACCAAATGTTGCTTTTATCAGGGTATTTGGTTTGGGCATTATACATTGCAAATCCCAAAAGATAGTTTTATTATTCTTGAATAATATCTCAAATAATTTAATTTTTAATTAAATTTATTGGGTTGACATTAGTTAATAAGATCATATAGGTTTCAAGTGTACATTTCTATGATACATGACCTGTATATTACATTGTGTGCCCACCATGCAAAGCCACATCATCTTCCCTCACCATGTATTTGACCCCCCTAGTTTACCCTTTACTATCTACCCACTTCCCTTCCCTCTACTAACTCCTATACTGTTGACTGTGTCCATTAGTTTTTGCTTGTGTTCTTGTTTATTCATTTGTTGCTTTCAGTTTTATATCCCATCCATGAATAAAACTATATGGTTCTTACCTTTTTCTATCTGATCTATTTCACTTATCACGATATTCTCAAGGTCCATCCATGTTTTTGCACATGGCAGTATTTCATCTTTTCTTATGGCTGACTCAACACCAAACAAAGGAACAAACCAATTAAAAAATGGGCAGAGGACGCCCTGCCTGGTGTAGCTCAGTGGATTGAGCGTGGGCTGGGAACCACAGGGTCCCGGTTCAATTCCCAGTCAGGGCACATGCCTGGGTTGCGGGCCAGGTCCCCAGTGAGGGCCTCGTGAGAGGCAACCACATATTGATGTTTCTCTCCCTCTCTTTCTCCTTCTGTTCCTTTCTGTCTAAAAATAATAAAATCTTAAAAAAAAAATGGGCAGAGGACAGATACTTGAACAGATACTTGCCCCAAGAAGACATACCAATGGCCAACAGATGCATGGAAAGATGTTCAACTTCACCAGCCATTAGGGATATGCAAATCCAAACTACAATGAGCTACCACCTCACACCTGTCAGAATGACTGTTATCAACAAAGCAAGAAATAACAAGTGTTGGAGAGGTTGTGGAAAAAATGAACCCTCATTCATTGCTGGTGGAAGTGAAAATGGGTACGGCCACCATGAAAAACAGTATGGATGTTCCTCAAAAGATTAGGGATAGTGTTACCATATGACCCTGAAACCCCATATCTACCCCCAAAATTTCAAAAAATTTATTCACAAAGATGTATGCATCCCTGTGTTCATTGCTGCATTATTCACAGTGACCAAGACATGGAAACAACTGAAGTGCCCTTTGATAGGTGACTGGATAAAGAAGATGTGGTACATATATACAATGGAATACTACTCAGCCTTAATTATTTTTTTTTAATGGAACGAATTCAGGCACAGAGGTTGGCTGGTAACATGGTTGCAATTCAAAAGTTTCAATTTAATTTACATTATGGCTCAGAACATAATTCTATATGTGTTGAAATTTTAGTAGCTTTAGAAGTTTTATACTCAGTGCTCTTGTTCATTTGTCATTAGTGTTTGTCCAAAGCAACAGTGGTTTCCTGTGGTGAAATGTTTACATCAGCATTTTTACCACTTGGTGCAAGGCTTTTATATGGCACAGTGACTTATTTCTTTTTACGGCTCATTTCTTTTATTTCATAAATATCATTATGGACAATCCTTCAGAACTTGACAGAAAGACAGTCAAACACAGAATGACATGTTAGTCTTTTAATGGTGTATATTTTTTAAATTTGAGATGGAGTTTTGATAAGAATCGTCACTGAGCAGATTTTAAAAATGAAACATAGCCAAGGTAGCCTGGAAGTCTCAAAAACAAATGCTTCCGTAAAGACAAAATTCAGGTCTCTGGTATTGTTAGTGTGGGCTATTGGTAGTCTCCTATCCTTAAATTAATCATGAACACACACACACACACACACACACTTGTCAAAGCAATGAACAGATGAATTTCAACACTTAATGAGTTATTCAGCTCCCTCTGTCTTCTTATGCCTTCACTATCTTCTTAGAATTGTGTTTTTAAAAAAATGTTTAAATTTATTTATTGATTTTAGAGAGAGAGAGGGAAACATCAATTTGTTGTTCCACTTAGTTATGCATTCATTAGTTACTCTTGTAGGCGCCCTGACTGGAGATCGAACCTGCAAGGTCAGTGTATCCAGAAGACACTGTAACAAGCTGAGCTCCCCGTCTGGCTCACTATTCACTTTTCAGTTTGGAGTTAATGTTCTGTGCACCATGCACGTGGAAGAATTTTATGAAATCAGACAGATTATGCTGTACTAATTAGACAAAAGCTTCCTCTTTAGACAACGGATTTTGTTGAATAATTCTCACCATATTCTATGCTGGATCAAAAATCAAAAATGGCCCTCTGACACCTACAGTTTAAAGATTTCTTTAATAGAATGCCAAAACTCTCCATGACACAGCTTTCTTGAATTACTCTCCACTATTTGTTTGATTTCCTTATCACATGGACTGCCTGCTTCCTATTCCTTATAGATTACATTCACGGTCACTGCTTTCATGCCTAGCATACACTATCATTACAAACTTAATTCCCCTTGTTTAGATCTTAATATTATTTATCAGTGAGAGAGCAAGACAGGAGTCATTTTACCTTTCACCATCCCACTCAACACTTCATGTTCAGGACCTAGAAATTAAGTCTCTTTCCTCTAATACCTTCTCTTCCTTTCTGACACATACATGCATTCTGGCACATTTTTAGGCATATGACAGACATATCTTCTTTATGTAAGGAAAATCTGCAAATGGCTTTATTAGTTGTGGGCTGAATATTTCTAGACTCCAAACTGCAGCATTTGCTATACCACCTATAAATGGATGAATGAAGGAGTTCACTATAACCTCCCAGCATACATTTCAACTTTGAGAAAAATCGCTATTGACATTGGCTGGAAAAATGCAATATTTTTCTGCTCCTTTTCAACATCACAACCAAATCTCTCTACATCTATTGGTCTTTGACTACATGCCCACTACTATGGAAACATTAGGAATTAAAAATAAATAAATCAGACAAGGTCCTGTCCTCAATTTGCTCACAGTTTAGTAGAATAAACAGGTTATGTGCCCTATAGACCAACCTGCTGTGGAATTAGTGGAACAGACAATAATCACTACCATGGTTTAGAACTGGGTATCAGCTCTAAAAGGGGTTTTAGACAGAAGGTGCTTCTCAAATTAAGCCCAAAGGATACACTCAATAACCAGACTTCTGATGCATAATAATGGATTTTTTATAGAAAATTTAATTTTTGGTGGTAATTTTTGGTGGCCAGGCAGTTATCACTAAACACTTTTTAAAATAAGAAAGTGAAAGCTCAAGGTGTTTTCTTGATTTCCCAAAGCCCATATTCACTTGAGCTATTAGATACAGATTTTAGGTTTGCTGACTCCTACTACCAGTAATGTCCGGTATGACATTGATGCCATAGGAATTTTTAATATATTTTTACGTGGACGGTTTCTTTTTTTACTGGATGTTTAATTTATTTGAAAGCTATCAATCATTTTTCTTATCATGTAAGCAATAAATGATCTGTTAATATTGTTTGAGGTAGGCAGGTGGATATAATTATTTGCCCTATAAAATGTGAAAACATTTAGAAAGAGAACTATACTCACTGCACACAGACCTGAGCTGGATATCTCAGGCGGATACCAAGGTGGATATCTGCCTTCAGGTCCAGGGTGCCTTCCATAGCACCACAGGTGCAGAGAGTTTCAGCAGCCTATACATGGACAGTTCCTGTGGGACTCTTGGACTGATAGGTCTCTACCTAGAACTGTTGTTGAAATAGTGTCTGATTAATTGTGAAGATTATAGGCACTTGAAAAAAAAATAAATTAGCACAGTCACACATTAATCCTAACAAAGATATTTTCTAATAATGCCTTGCTGGTTCTTATTAATGATAATATTATTAATGATAATACACTCTAAATTCTCGGTGGAAAGTGTTATTTTTATTTCTACAAATATCATTTTTTTCCCTTGGATCGTTACAAAGATGGTCTCTCCAGGGCATGTGCCATTAGCAATGTTCTTGGTTTACTAAGTCTGGTTCTGAGTTGAAATTTTATATTCCAAAAACATGAAAAGCCAATTGAATGATCTTTAAGATACATTTTTGTTCGTATTTCCTTAATTTACATTCTTTACTACCCTCTTCCCCCATCCGCTCTCACTCCACTAACAGTCTAACTTTGCCCAGCAGTTCCTTACCTCCATTTAATGAGACTGAGAGCGTGGAAGAAAGATGTATTTAATGGCATTTGTTAAAGACAGGAAGGCACTCTTTATTCAGATCCATCATGACAGGTGGACTCAACTCCAAATACAACAGGGACAAGGGGGAATTTAAAATCATGAAGGAGGTTGGGGACAGTGGTTAGAAAATTACTAAGAAGAAATATCAGGGGGGGGGGAGGGGAATTCTGTATAACTCAACCTAACAACATTTTTTGCAGAAGACAGCCTATGATAATTAGACAGTACTGGGAGGGTGGGCGGGAGAGGATGAGAATTCCAATCATGTATCAAGGGTGACCAGATATTGAGGAGGAAGGGGTTGGTTGGTCCTGGTTGAAATGAACTAGCAGGGTTCTGGGTAAAATCGGATTTTACAAGTAAGTGTACAAATAGGCCAAGGATAAGGTTCAAGAGCCTGACTAAAGTTTGGTCAAACAAAGAATCCTTGTCAAGAGGAAATGGTATCTTTCCTCTTGTTAAATACCAATCCTTGTTTTTATTCTGTGTTTCATTTCCTCTTGCCACTTAATTATTTAAGTTCCACCGCTTCCTTTTCTTTTAAATCTTCAATAATTTTGAACTTTATAGTTTTTTATTCAGCAAATGAATATGATTACATTTCCATCACTCTAAAATCTTTCATCCAAGAAAACTCTTTCATGCAATCTATTGCTTTAGATGGATCTAGATTATGAGAGGTTTGAAACATATTACACTTTGTGGTTTTCTTTAAGAAAAAAACCAGAAAGGTATTCATACAAGTTTAGGTACAAGTAAATATTTATTATGACAAGCAGAAATTTCCACAAATGAGAAGAAAGGACTAGAATATTCAGGCCCTTTCTTCTGAGATTTCTTTGGAAATTTATGAGAGTTGTTTACAGGAAAATGCTTCCATTGCAACTGAGCATAGAATATTCCAGGCCTCTCAGCAATATCCTCTACTCATGGATGCATGCAAATGTTGTGTCCTGAAGCTTAAGTTCATTACCTAATGGAAAATCAGCCTTTGCTACTTCCTTGATTTTCTTTTTCAGAACCAGGCTTATATAAGAAAAATGCAATGCTCTGTTTCCATTTTTTTCTCTCCTATCCAATTTTATTTTAAAAAAAATATTTTATTTATTTAGTTTTAGAGAGATGGGAAAGGAGGGAGAAAGAGAGAAACATAAATGTGTGGTTGCCTCTCACATGCTGTGCCCCCTGCTGGGGACCTGGTCTGCAACCCAGGTATGTGCCCTGATTGGGAATCAAACCAACAACCCTTTGGTTTGCAGACCAGCACTCAATCCACTGAGCCATACCAGCCAGGGCTCCCCTATTCAAGTTTCCACTCACTGCACAACACACTCAACCTATTCTGCTTCATTGTAATTTTATCTGAAAGTCATCTGTAATTTCTTTCTTGCCAAATCAAGTTGACGCTTTTCAGTGTTAGTTGTCCAGCATTTATATTTGTACTTGGCCATTTTTTTCCCCTTGACTGCCAACATTTTCTTCTAGTTAGTTAGCTGTTGGGTTCTTAGATATCCTTTTTTTTTTTCTTTTTTTTAGTTTAGGTTTCTTAACCGACTCCTTTGGATTTTATTCTTGCGAACTTTAAGTGTATTTTTATCTTAGGGTCTCACACTTGATCTGTTGGAGAATCACCATGGAGGCTAATACGTCAGAATCAATGAGTGAGCACAGGTGTAGGTTATCCATGAGAAGAGTTAGCTCAGCATTTACCCATGGAGGACTTGTAGCAGAGTAGTTAACACATTGTTTTCGATTTTTTTTATTGTTTATATGAGGACTTGTAGCAGAGTAGTTAATGCTTTGTTTTCGATTTTTTTTATTGTTCATATGACTTCACCTCTAAATGGACCTTCTTGAAAGAAGAAAGTATACTCTCCTTCCCTCTGCTTCCGATTACCTTTACTTACACACATTTTATTGTGTATACGAGTGACTAAATGGAGTTCCATGAGAATTGATCTAAGTAATTTGATTTGAAAATTAATGACTCCTGGTAAAATATCTGTAACATTCTTCTTATAAGAACACAACTGAGAATTCTTAATGAAGTTTCAAATGGAACTGCATATCTTTTTTTATTTAAAATAAGTCGATGACAGAGTTAAGTGAGATATTGACATTTGGAAAATAGTCTTTCTATTTGCTTTCTGTATTTCATTTAACATGCAATTGCTTTATAAAATGGTTTTTAAAATATGTAAACCTTCTAAAAATGCATATGCTATAAATGTGGTACACTGAAAATTTCAGCAATAAATTGCCTCCTTAATCTAGAGTATTAAATGAAATATTTTCACTCAGTAGTCATTTATATTTGATCACTAAAGTAGTTAGAAAGAAAAACTAGATACTGTGTACATGTTATACATGTTGAAGAGAGAGAGAACTAAAGCTCTGTAATAATTCAAAGATCTAAACATTTCTAAAATGATCCTTGCCTTAGAAAGCTATCATTTACACTACAATTGCTTTCACTACAACTATAAATCAATTGAGCACCCATTATTTTCACCTTATTTTTTAAATGGATTCTGGCAAAATAAAATAAAATGTGATTATGTCATCAGTGTAGTATTTATATGTGCTAAACATTTCCTGAAAACCAAGATGATATAGTATACTTTTACTTTTACTATAGTATAGTATAGTAAAAGTAAAACAAAATCCATGAACACCATCTTTAACGATCCCGGAGTCAGAATATCCCCCAAACCCTAGGATAAACATAAGTATGGCCAAAACATAAACACCAGCAGGACTCGCACACAATCAGTAGCTCTGCGGCAGGGGCAGCAAACGAGGAAAGCGCTCAAACGCGACGTCCTGATGGTTTACCTCAATCCATGGTGCAAGCCAGAATGGATGGCAGCTCCCAAGGGGCAGAGCTGCAAGTAACGCACTTAGTTATTTACTTTGTGTAGGAGAAAAAGCAGTTTGAAGTGAGAATATACATAAGTTTGTGGAAAATAGCCAATTGCCCGGTCATCTGCAGACTGGGTGATCAGAGACTAAGAACTTAGGGATATGAGCATGTGAGTAGACTCAAGAGAGTGAGCATAAAGACTAAAAATGTCACACCCCCTCGTATACAGTCACCATAAAAGAATCACAGAATAATCAAGTGGATAAAATGACCTGCCTGATCGATGTTATTCAGCATTTGTCATTCACCACCCCAGAACGGGCATTACTGACGGTCAGAGGAACGGAGCGGTCACAGTGGCAGAGATGGAAGTGACATGTGGATCCAACAGCACTGACTCCTATTTAAAAGGCATATCCAGCTGTATCTGCCTCGAATAATCAACTGTCAGCAATGAGACTGACATTGAACCTCTAATATGGCATAGTTCTGTCAGGGGATCAGTTGGTCACCTGGAAATAATCCCCAAAATTTTAAGAGTCTTCCATGTTGCTGAAATTTACAGGAACCTAGTGATCTGGGGCATGTCGAGATATTTCTTCCAAAGTAAAAGAAAGTTTCCTGAACCTGGCAACTAAGAAAAAGGCACAACCTCTAATGATCCTCTTTGGAATTTGAGGTCACAATATAGCACATTTGAGCATGCTACTTACACTCTGATAAAATGACTAATCAAAAAAAAGCTGGCAGTTTTGAGTAGATTTCAGAACTGGAGAAAAATCTATAGCAGGTCCAGCCAGCCATGCAAGCTACTATGCCACTGGGACCATGTGACCCTCCAAATCTTCTAGTTCTTGAATTGTCTGTGGCAGATATGGATTATTTTACAGGCATTTATAGGTGAATCATAATACGGACCTCAGGGCTTTGGAGAAAAGCTATACAATCATCTACAGATAACTATTCTCCTTTTGGAAAAAGCAGCTTTTGGCTTAGGACAGGGTTTACTACAAATAGAACTCTTGACCATAGGCCAACATGTTACTGTGTGACCTGGAATGACCGTTACGAATTGGGTGTTTTCTGACCTACCATACCAGTTGAGTGTGGGCAGTTACATTCCATTATCAAATGGAAGCAGCATATGTGACAGTTTTGAGAAAGTTCTGAAAGTATACATATGTTTCATGAATAAATGGCAGAGATGCCAAGGGTTCACAGTCATGCTCTAAACCCCTCCCTCTTAACCTCCATCTAGTTCTTAAGGGGAATTGCCTATGACCCATGATTCAGGAAGAAGAAATCTAGGCTGGCGGCACACCTAGCACTAAAATTCCACCAGCGTGCACCTGAAGAACAGCCCTAATGGAAAATTCTCCAAATAGGTATAATTCTTTTAAATTAATAGACAATTTTTTCAAGCAATTTTAGGCTTACAGAAAATTGAGAAGTTAGTAAAGAGAGTTCCTATATATTCCCCCCCACCCTCACCTCCTCTCAGTTTACCCTATTATCAACATCTTGCATTTGTGTGCTATATTTGCTACAGTTGATGAACCAATACCAATACATTATTTTTAACTAAAGTCCCTAGTCACATCAAATTCCATCTTTGTGTGATACCCTTCTAGTATTAGACAAATGCGCAGTGTCGTGTGTCCATCATGACAGGATTGTGTAGAACACTTCCACTGCCCTAGAAATGCCCTGGGAGCCATCTATTCACCCCATCACCTTGAGTCCCTGAAAAACACTGACACGTCACTGTCTCTGTAGTTTTGCCTTTTCCAGAATGTCATATAGTTGGAATTGCACAGCATTATGTAGCCTTTTCAAAAGGGCCTCTTTTATTAAGCAATATGTGTCAGGAGCTGAGCTGAGGAGAGCCGAGCTGTCAGGTGTTAAAGTGGTCAGTTAAGGCAATGCGCCAAAATGAAAGTAACAGTAACTCCCTTGGGCACTGACTGCAATGAGTAAGCAAGAGGCTAACTAGGGAAAAAGCACCACTTCCCTCAATTCTTCATTTTTCCCCAGAGGAAGGTCAGAAGTATCAGTGCAGATGGGAGTCTACCAAGGGAGCCCTGAAGAAAAGGCTCTTGCTGCTTTATTATGTTCCTCCTGGGAAAAGGAAGAGAATAAAAAGTCTAAAAATGGAAAAGTACTAGATATGGAATTCCAGTGGAGGAAAAGTCTCAAAGCCCTCCAGTAAGGTGGTACAATAGAGGCACCCGAGAAAGCCCTCAGATGAGAGCTCCCTATAAGTAGATCTACAAATTGAAGCATTTGGGCTAAGAATGTAGACATGCATACGAGCATGGCCAAGACTGGCAGGGTAGCTCCGTTGGTTAGAGTGTTGTCCCCATATGCTAAGTTTACAGGTTCAATCCCAGTCAGGGCATACACAAGAATCAATCAATGAATGCGTACATCTGTGGAACATGCCTGTCTGTCTCTCTCCCCCTTCCCCTTTCTCTAAAATCAATCAATAAATAAAAAATTTAAAAAAGAAAAAGAACACAGCCAGCTGGAGTGGGGGTGAGGAGGTGCTGAGTACTTGATTGACTCCCTTCAGACTATGTATTGAGTCTGATGTGAGGTGGGCAGCTTTCACTCATGAGGCCTGCCAGATGAGGGCTTTGCAATTGCTTATGGTCAAGATTGCAACAAGTAGGATTTTGGCTTGGAGATGGGCTCCTCATATTTATCGCCTGGAGGTGGGCTCCGCATTTAAAGTTACTCCAAGTCTTTTCCTGGCTTCCTGACTCTTTTTTTCTTTTAATCATCGAATAATATTCCATTGTATGTACTGGTTTGTTTTCTCATCACCATATAAAGAGCATCTTGTTTGCTTCAAGTTTTGGGAAATTATGAATAAAATTGTTATAAACATTCACATGCAGGTTTTTTGTGTGGGCATAAGTTATCAACTCATTTGCATAAATACCCAGGAGGGTGGAATGCTGGATCATCTGTTGAGAATATGTTCTGCTGGGAAGCAACTGCCCAGTGGGGTTCCATTCTGCACTCCTACCAGCAATGAGTTCCTGTTGCTTCACATCCTCTCCAGTACTTGAAATTGTCGGTATTTCAGGTTTTAGACATACTAAAATGTATTAGTGGTCATTGTTTAAATTCTCCATTCCCTAATTTGCATGTTGTTGTGAACTGAATGTTTATGTCCCCCTAACATTTATGTGTTGAAAGTCTATCCCACAACGTGATGGTGTAAGGAGACAGGGCTTTTGGGAGGTAACTAGGGTTAGACGAGCTCCTAAGGGTGGAGCCCTCGAGGTAGGAAAATGGGAGAGCAGTAATTGAGCAACAGTGGAAAAAAAAGTCACAGCTTGTTTCCTCTCTCTGCTCTCTATCTGAGGTTGCAAGAAGTTACTTGTCAGCCACCTGAAAGAGGGTTCTCACCAGAACTCAATGTTAATCTCAGACTTCAGCCTCCAGAAGTATGAGACGTAAATTCCATTGTTTATGTGTTACTAGGTCTGCAGTGATTTATTTTAGCAGCCTGGGCTAAGACGCACATGATATTGAGCACCTTGTCACATGCCTATTTGCCATCTCTGTAACTTCTTTGGCAAGGTGTCTAGTCAGATATTTTGCCCATTTTTTAATTATTGTTGTGTTTTAAGAGTCTTTTGGATATTTTAGATATCATTACTTTATTAGATATATGTTTTCCAAAGATTTTCTCCTAGTCTATACTTTGTCTTTTTTTTTAAAAAGGGCCTTTTGTAGAACTAAAGCTTTAAATTTTTGCTCTTAGAGTTCCATCTTAGTCCTATTTATTTTTATTTTTTTAATTTTATAGAATTTATTGGGGTGACATTGGTTAATAAAATAATATAGGTCTCAGAGTACAGTTCTATGGTGCATCATCTTTATATTATATGTTCACCACCCAAAGTCATCTCCTTCCATCACCATTTATCCCCCCGCCCTTAACCTTTCCCACCTCCCCCCTTCCCTTCCGGCAGTCACCATACTGTTGTCCGCGTCTATAAGCTGTTTTATTTATTTATTTTTGTTGCCTATCCTTTCACCTTTTTTACCCAGCCCCCCATCTCCCCTTCCCTCTGACAGCTGTCAGTCTGTTCTCTGTATCTATAAGTCTGTTTCTACTTTGTAAGTTACTTTATTTTGTTCTTTATGTTCCACTTTGCCCATTTTTAAATTGAATCTTTCTGGTGTTGAATTTCATAAATTCTTTATAAATATTGGATATTAACCTTTTGTTAGATATATCACTGGGGAATATGTTCTCTCATTCTCTGGATTGTTTTTCATTTTGTTGATGATTTCCTTTGCTGTGCAACTTTTTTAGCTTGATGCAGTCCTATTTGTTTATTTTTTCTTTCGTTTCTCTTGTCTGAAGAGCTATGTTAGAAAGAATATTGCTATGAGAAATGGCCGAGATTTTACTGCCTTTGTTTTCTTCTAAGATTTTTATGGTTTTGAGTCTTACATATAAGTCTTTAATCTATTTTTTTGTTTATTCTTGTATATGGTATGAAAGGGTAGTCTAGTTTCATTATTTTTCACAAATATACCCAATTTTCCCGACACCCTTTATTGAATAGACTCAGTTTTTCCCACTGTATATTATTGACTCCTTTGTCAACTATGAATTGACCATAAAAACATAGGTTTATTTCTGGGCTCAGTATTTTGTTCCATTAATCTGCGTGTCCATTTTATGCCAGTACCACACTATTTTAATTAGTATAGTTTTGTAGCATAATTTGATATCAAATAGTGTGATTTCTCCAACTTTATTTTTCTTTCTCAATATTGCTATGGCTAGTCAGGATTGTTTTTGGTTCCACATAAATTTTTGGAATATTTGTTCTAGTTCTGTGAAATATGTCATTGGTACCTTAGTAGGAATGCATTGTATCTATAGATTGCTTTGGGTAGTATGGACATTTTAATGATGTTAATTCTAATCCATGAACACGGTATGTGCCTCCACTAATTTGTATCTTCCACAGTTTCTTGCTTCCACGTCTTATAATTTTCTGAGTATATGTCTTCTACATTCTTGGTTAAATTTATTCCTAGGTATTTTTGATGTAATTGTAAATGAGATTGTTTTCTTAGTTTTCCTTTCGATAGTTCATTATTGGTACATAAAAATGCAACTGACTTCTGGATTTACTTTGTATCCTGCTACTTTATTGAATTCATTTATCAGTTCTAGCAGTTTTTTAATGGAATCTTTAGGTTTCCCTGTATTATGCCATCTGCAAATAATGACAGTTTTACTTCTATCTTTCTGATTTGGATGTTTTTTTTCCTTCTCCTTGTCTGATTGCTGTAGCTAGGACTTACTGTACTATATTGAATAATAGTGAAGAAAGTAGACATCCCTATCTTGTTCCTGATCTTAAGAGAAACACGTTTAGTTTCTCCCTGTTGAGTATGATTTTAGCTGTGGATTTGTTCTGTGTGGCCTTTATTATATTGAGGTGCGTTCCCCCCATTCTCGCTTTGTTGAGAATTTTTATCATAAATGAATCCTGATTTTATGAAAAGCTTTTTTTCTGCATCTACTTAAATGATCATGTGATTTTTATCTTTCATTTTGCTTATGTGGTGTATTACATTTATTGGTTTGTGGCTATTGTACCAATGTTGCATCCCTGGAATAAATACCACTTGATCATGATGTATGTGATCTTTTTAATATATTGCTGGATCTGGATTGCTAGTATTTAATAATTCAGGATTTGAGCAACTATATTCTTCAGGGATATTGGTCTATAATTTTCTTTTCTTGTACTGTCTTTAACTGCTTTTGGAATTTTGATAATGTTAGCATTGTAAAATGAACTTGGGAGTCTTTTTTCTTCTTGAATATATTTTGGATAACTTGAGGAGGATAGGTATTATTTCTTCTTTGAATGTTTGATAAAATTCACCTGTGAAGACTTCTGATCAAGGACTTTTGTTTCTTGGGAGTCTTTTTATTACTGCTTCAATTTTCTTAGTTGCAATCTGTTTATTCAGATTCTCTGATTCTTCCTGAGTTAGTTTAGAAAGATTGTGAATTTCCAGGAATTTATGCATTTCATCCAGATTGTCCAATTTGTTGGCATATTGTTGTTCATAATATTTTCTTACAATCCCTTGTATTTTTTGATGTCAGTGGTTACTTCTCCTCTTTAATTTCTGATTTCATTTATTTGGGTTCTCTTTCTCTCTTGCTCTCTCTCTTTTGAAAAGTCTGGTTAAAGCTTCATCAATCATGTTTATCTTTTCAAAGAACAAGCTCTTGGTTTCATTAATCTTTTTGTATTATGTTTAGATTCTATTTTGTTAATTTCTTTTCTGATCTTTATTATTTCTCTTCTACTTACTTTGGGCTTTGTTTGTTCTTTTTCCATATCCTTTAAGTGTAAAGTGAGATTGTTTATTTGAGATTTTTCTTTGTTTTTGAAGTAGGCCTATAATATTATGAATTTCTCTCTTAGGACCACTTTTGCTGTCCCACAGATTTGGGGTTGTTGTGTTCTTATTTTCATTTGTTTCAAGGGATCTTTTGATATCATCCTTGATCTCATTGTTAACCCACTCATTGTTTAATAACATGTTATTTAACCCCCATGTCTATGTGTGTTTTTTTCAGTTTTTTTCTAATGCTTGATTTCTAGTTTTATACCATTATGGTCAGAGAAGATGCTTGATATGATTTCATTCTCCTTAAATTTATGGAGACTTGTCTTGTGTCCTAACCTGTGGCCTATTCTAGAATATGTGCCATGTGCACTTGAGAAGAATGTATATTCTGCTACCTTGGAGTAGAAATGTTCTGAAGATATAAATTAAATCAATCTGATCTAGTGGTTCATTTAAGGCTCCTGTTTACTTGTTGGTTTTCTGTCTGAAAATTCTATCTATTGATGCGAAAGGGGTGTTAAAGTCCCCTATGATGACTGTATGACTGTCGATTTCTCCCTTTATATCCATTAAGATTTGCTTTATGTATTTAGGTGCTCCTATGTTGGGGGTATAAATGTTTACCAGGGTTATAGTCCCTTGTTGGATTGCTCTCTTTATCATTATGTAGTGTCCTTTTTAACCTCTTACTCTAGTGCTTGTTTTAAAGTCTGTTTTGTCAGATATAAGTATTACTACCCCAGCTTCTTTTCTGTTTCCACTCCCATAAAGTATCCTTTTCCAAACTTTTACTTTTAGTCTGTGTGTATCTTTCATTCGGAGGTGGGTCTCCTGAAGACAGTCTATATACGGAAATGTTTTTCTTATTCCTTCAGCTATCCTATGTTTCATGATTGAGCATTTAAGTAAGCCATTTTAGTTTAAAATTATTGATAGATATACATTTATTGCCATTTTATTTCTTATAACTATGAGGAATAAAACTCTTTTATAATACTCTGTTTTATTAATTATTCTTTAAAAAGACCCTTTAACATTTCTTATAAGGGTTTTGTGGTGATGAACTCCTTTAGCTTTTTCTTCTCTGAGAAGATTTCTGTCTGTCCTTTGATTCTTTTTTTTTTAAACTTATTTATTTACTTTTCAATAAGTTTAAATCCTTGAGGGGTGCACTATTACATGGATTCTGTGTCCAGAGTCCTTAGCAAGAAGGTTGCTTCAGAATTTAGTATGAACCACACCACTGTTTCCACGGGAACAAGTTACCTTTCCCCAGATAACTGTAGTTTTGTTTGGTTTGCTACCAGGAAGTGAGGAAAGGAAAAAAAAAAAAAAAGACTACCTAAAAGGGAATAGCACAAGTAAATGCTTGTACTAGTTAGGGATATTTTTAATTGTTTATATATCACTGTAATAACTTAAACATATGATTTAGCAATTAAATATGGGGAAATTATTTGTACTTATATGACAAAAGTCAGTAGATTAATCTCATAAAAACTTGCACAAATTAATGAGAATACTAAGACCACAATAGTTAAATTGTTATAAGTTATTTAACACAAGAGAGATTATATTAATTAAACAAATCTGAAAATGTGCATAATCACTAGTGATCACAAAATTGCAAATGGACATGATATAACAACCTGATTACTTACTTCATTAACCCCCTTTTTAAAAAACACAAATATATAAATTTAATAAAGTTCAGTGAAAATATTTACACATATTGCTATTTCAATGTTATTATTAGTTTTAAATATATTTGTAGTCCTTGAACTAGAAATTATACTTCTCAAAAAATATCCTATGAAAATAATACTTAATTTAAAATGACTTTATAATCAAAATTTTCCCAGGAGAAATATAATATAAAATTATGAATCCATTAAAGAAATTACTGCTGCACATGGAAAACTACACATAGTATATCTAAGTGAAATAGGCACATTACAATATTTTATATAATATAATTACAACAAAGTTTTTTAAAGTTCTATGCGTATAGAAACATACTAAAAGAAAATATAACAAAATATTGATATTGGTGATATTTAACTCAGGTAAATATATATTTTTTGTGTTTCTTAATTTTCACAGTATCTTAAGAAAATATTAATTAAGTATAGATTTTTATGTTATGTTAAACTCATTGATTGCATTATCCTTTGGTGGTCACTAAGGTGTGCTCAGTAGAACACAAAGAGCACTATTAAAATGGGATTATAACAAGTTGGTATGGTTTATGGGGATGGATCTCAGGGAGAAATTGTCTGTCTTACTGGGCAGCTGAGTCAGAGATGTGAGTTCAATGCTTCCAGTGGGACTATGAAGTTTAAGGGGAAAACAGGGAAAGAAGCCTCTACAAATTAGAAGCATCAGGATATGCACACAATACCCTTCAAATCCTTGGGTAACTCCTACAGTACACGCATGTGAGACCAGTTTCCAAGGAAAGCAGTACACGGAGGCCTGAAATCTCTGAGAGATATCAGCACCAGTATAGTTCTGCGAAAATAGAGTTGGAAATTCACGTCTTGCAAAGCTGGGCTTGGTAAGCCTCTCAAAATTTTTAGTGAGACTATAGTGGAGACATATTTTAATAATGACCATATCCCAGGACAAAGGACAAAAATAAAAATGTCTAAAGCCCATCTTTCACAAGAAAAACATGATGTTAGTAACTTAACTGCTTGTTAGAGTAAAACTTATAAAACTCAATATCTTTAATTAGATGGAATTCAGAGTTCTTACACTGTATCACTCACAGTGTCCAGTAATAAAAAAAAATTACTATTCATGTGAAGAAGAAAAAGAAAAATCTGGAGAAATGTGATCAAATAGCTTTCAAAACCACTACATGCTGTACTTGGTTACTGAGGAATCAAAATAAGTAAGACATACTGAGAACTTTGTAACGTCTACAGGAAAGAGATGTGTTTAACTTTGTTTAACCCAGTAATTCCCAAACTTATTTCACAATAAAAAAATATGTTATGAAAAGACCTCCTAACATTTTTCAAACAAAGCTTTCACTCATTATAATATATAATAATCATTCTAGTTGGTAATTCATTCTAATAAAAGATGTAAGCATGTAATGTCTCTCCAAAACCACCTAAAACTGCTCTATCAGGTTAGCGGACTACCATGTCTTTGGGGTTTCCTATTGTAAGTGCACCTGTACTGTATAATTTATATCAATAAGTACTAAGATTTTCTACACATTCTCTGTTTCAATTATCAACTTCTGACTCAAGTTTTTGTGTTTATTTCATTTAAATTTATTTAAACCTTCTAAAACGTTGAACACCATACAGTATCACAATAGTACATATATTCATCACATTTAAAATAAAATGATGTTTAGTTTTCGAATGTGGGTTCCTCAGAGAGCTCCTGATTTCTCTACTTTTAATCTTCATGCCCAATTTCATTATCAACCCCCCCCCGAGAACATCATATTCTTCAGAAATTATATTTATTTGTATATTTGGTATTGTTTGTAAAGCTTTTGTGACCGTACACATGGAATTATGATGACTAATTCTTCAGGATGCCTCTCTAACTCCAACTACTCAAATATAAGCAAGGACAAATAAATAATCAGAGTTAGGTATTACTATGATAGGAAGAAAATGGCACTTAGTTTTTAAAGATAAGAAATGTGTTTTGACTAGTTCTCAATTAAGAAAGGAAGAACTAAAACGATTATTATCAGTTTAGCAAATTCCATAGATCAAGTAAATTTCTAATTTCAGAGGAGATTACAATTTTCTTTCCACGCAGTTTCTGAGTATAAGCATTGCGGTAATTTATCTAGATTTTTAGACCAGAATTATTTCTTCCTTTTCCCGTATATAGGGGAAAAGTAAAGAAAGAACATCTGTGCCTTAGAGGAAATATACTAAAGTGCTCTACTCCCAGCCACATTCTGCTCTCAGCATATCCCCACCCCGGCTATTTAAACCTTGAAGTAGAAAGCCTGTGTGCCACCATTCCCCACACACTTACACAGGAATTCTAGTCAGTCTTTTTATTCAAGGAGGACATCTTTTTACACAGAGCTGTTATTTTGTAGAAGAAGCCACACATAAATTATGTGGATGGATTACCATGACTTGTGAAAAACAAATAGTTTGAAAAAAGGACTTAAACAAAGGACAAGATGGGCATTAATATGCTTCTTATATCCTAGGAAAGATCTGATTGACAATTTCATTCACTGAAAAGGAAAACAGATTGCAATGGAAAGACAACAATCACTTCTAATAAAGATCATATCTAACAGTGGTACGACCAGGAGTTGTGTTCCCTGACGTCATATCTTGTGAAGTACACAGCACCAGCTGAAGTACACTTGCCAGGAATATTGGACCGGAACATAATCAAGCCTTTCTCTATAAGAATTTCTAATTCATAAGCTACAAAGTATACAGAAAAATAATTTAAATTATGCTATAAGGGAGCAATCAGACAAATCCTGAATATGGGCCAGAAGATAAATGACGTGGTTTCTTCAAATCAATGTTAGAAAAAAAAAAAAGGTAACAATCAACAAGATTAATAGAGAATTTATTTGAAATTTGATTCAAACCAACCACATATAAAAAGTTACTTTGAGGACAACTGGAAAAAATTGAAAATGGATTTTGTATTAACACATGTTAATGAATATTTTACATTTTTGATGATGTGATAATAGTGTTATTATGTAAGAAAATGTACTTAGGTTTTTAAAGAAGAAACTATAGTATTTAGGGTTAAGAGATAGTATAATGTTAAATAGTTTTTAAAAATAGAGACACTTGACAATAATAAAACAGTTTAAAAATATAAAATATACACAATGAGATGTTGATGATTGTTAAATCTAGAGGATCAATATTGAATTTTAATTATTCTATTCTCCCTACTTTTATGCAACATGTGTTACCAAATCCTAAATGCTACCTAATGCACCATTAAAGAAAAAAGGGCAAGAATTAAACTATCACCATCAGTCATGAAATAATGATGTATTACAATCTCAAAGATATTAAAAGCTGAAAAATTAGGTGTGCCTCAGAATCAATGAAGTTTTTTAAGTTTGGAATTATTAATAAAAAAGAAAGGAAGATGAAATGAGGTTTTGGAAGTTACAAATGTGTAGAAGAATCGGAGGTGAGACGGTAGTCAAAGAGCTGAATGATCTTGACACTGTTGGTGAGGACCCTGCCAGGTAGAAGAGGTGCCTGTGCCTCTTCTGATGGAGAAGGTAGACTAATCCATACGTATTATGGTCTGTGTATTTGTCTGGAGAATCAGGATAAAGTATATCAGTCACATGGCTCATTGACTTAGAAATTACTCTGCTGGTGAAACATAATCCAGGGTGCCCTGGCTCTTACATTTTAGGGAGGAAAAGCCTCTAGATAAGAAGTAACTTTCTTTGGGAAGATGCAAAAATTTAATAGGGGAGGATGTGTAATAAGGTTGTAAGTCAAAATATAAATCCAGTTTTTCTTTGTACATTCTCTTTTTCTTTTCTCTCTCTCTTATCCCCCGAAGAGCATCCTTTATTCCATAAGTCACCCAAAAGCAAAAGCAAAGCTCCAGGGAACCAACCTCACCTCAAGTACAAACATCCAAGTAACAGTGTAAAATCTTACTTGTAGGATACACATTTTTTCTTCTAATAGGAACTGGATACCCAGGACCGAGGGGAGAGGAGAGAGAAGGGGAGTGTGGCTCTTACTGACAAGTGGAACTCAGAGGAAGCCTGGGTGAAGAGGACTGTGGTAGAAGGAGCACAGAACTGTTCTTAGGTATGGACTTTGTCCACAGAAACCTAGCACCTAAGAACAGCCTGCCATTTGACAGCTCTGGACATTTGTCAGAAGGAAGTTTGAGCCCTAAACGGTTGTTAGGGACAGGTGACTTGTGCATGAGTCAAATTAGAGAAATCTAAAACAGAATATGGACTGAGCTATAACTTATTTCTGGGAAATCTTGAGGGCAAGAGAAACACTAACTATAAGCTTTGGTGGCAGAGCCAGGGGAGTGTGACTGTCCAGGGACTGGTCTCCGCGCACCCAGAGGTTGCTGGGTGGGAATTGGAGGCTGTCCGGAGGCCAGTCCGAAGGGCTATTTGGAGAGCCTAGAAAGCCTAAAAAGAAAGTCAGTAGAATTATTCCCCCAGATACACCCAGTTGCAAAACGAAATTCTGCAAACTACTGCTGTGAAGAAAGAGGTATCAGGAATCAAAGGGGAAAAAGCTCAGCAGGAAATCTGTGAAAAGCAATTAAAATGCCCCAAGAGAGAAAGAATCAACTCTAAGCACCTGGCACAGAATAGCAGAAGTTCAAATATTGTTTTCTCCTCTCTACCTTTTCCCACTTCAACCTTGCTGGGAAAGCTGAACAGCAGGGATTGAATGGGGCAGAGGGTGTGCACAGAGACAACAGGACTAACCCGCTATGCCCTGATTTCCCACAACAGTGTGCGGTGTCTTAAACCAAGGAGAGGACATTTAACACAAGTAAGGATCGGTGGCACAAGCTGACAGCAGGGTGGTCTATTACCTAAAACTCAGAAAAAAGTTCATGGCTTGTTAGAGTTCTTATCTAGTGACAGTACAAAAATAAAATTGTGTTTTATTTTGTTAAGAATTGTGCTTTTTTGGTATACAGTTAAATATGATTGCTACTCTTCCTTATCCAGATCTGCTGTTCCTCAAGGGTGGAGCCACGTAAATGCAGGGCAGCACAGCCCAAATCAATACTGAGGTGACTTGAATTTCTCCTGGGTGAGTTCATGTTTTCAGGTTGCATTTGCTGGACCAGTGACATCGACTGGGATCCCGATGGAGCCAAAAATAACACGTCTTCATCTACTCTCTTTCCTCAGGTAGTGGGTTCGGGAAACAAAATTTTGTCTGGTGTACCACCCACGGACTCAGATGGCCTCATTCTCTCAATGGAGTAATTACTGAGTTAATGTCCTGATAACATGGTGTGTCCCATCAATGCTCGGGACTTCTGAAAAATGAGGCATATCCAACGGTAAACACTGAACTAGCACAGCCTCTGAGACCCGAAGCTGATGAGAGGCATCCTGAGTGTAGGTGTCACAGAAAAAATCCAGACACCTTTCCGCAGGCATCTAGAATGCGTCCAGGTGAGGCTTAGCAGGACAAAGTCCTCAAGAGCCCTGAGATCTCTTTAGACATTTGATTCAGAAAGACAAACTCATTTTATTTTAGGATGTCAATTATTTTAAATTTTGATATCTTTGTGTCTTTAACTTGCAGAGACTTTTGACCATTAGGCTTTTACTTTGCGTGGGATTTTGATATGCTATTAAAATTGGGGGCATCTCAGGATGGTAATCCCCTAGCCTCAGGAAAAGATTCCATCAGCTCTTCCATAAAGAATATGAGTCAACCTAACACTTAACTGCTATGTGTTTTACTTGCCTTGTTCTCTGATTAAATGTCTTATACCTACCTCTTCCCACCCACCCACTGGGAGCAGGGACAGCGTTTGCATACTCATTAAACCTTCCTGTCTCATAGTTTAGAGTTTACATGGGGATTTTACACTCACTGTCTAACCTGCCACTCCTAAACACGTGCAAAGTAGTCAGAACAGAGATTCAAATTATGTCACAGAATTTAAAAAAATTATCCATATATTTAAAATATGGGGGGGAATGTGCAAAAGCTACTGTGCATGCAGAGATGACTTCCCAGTCTGCAATTCCACAACAGGGATGTTTGGGCTTATTGGGTACTGAGAACGCAGAACGATTATTGGAAAGCCAAAACTGGATTTGTGTTCTTCCTGATCTGGCCACGCCTACTACCCTTATTTTGATTTATCTTTGCTTTGAGTCACACCCTTCACATATGTGTTATATATAATGCTTTGTACAAATTCTGTTGTTTCTTGCCTGTCTGCCACTGCTCACACTATTCTTCTTCCTGGAAAATCCTTCTCCTCTAATCCATAATCTAACTTTCAGTTATTGTTCAAGACTTCTCAAGAATTACCTTCTCCAAAATTCTCTTCCCATCCACGATCACCAGGTTGCATTGGCTACTGAGCTCTGTACTACCATAATACTCTGTGCGTGTCTCTATTGCTGCATGGTCCATGTGTGGTACAGGCACCTTTTTATTTTTGTTTATCTTACCCTTTTTACATTGATGGAAACTTAAGGTTAGATATTTCATCTCACCCATACCTATGGGGCCTAGAATAGTGTTTGGCCCATGACAGGACCTCGGTACACATTTGTTGAATGAAGGAATGAATGAATATTTAAAGCACAAATCAGCTGCTTGGAAAATCATGTTGCTTTACATCTTACTTTATGAATTCCTTTTAACTAAAACACATCAAGAAGTGACATTTCTATATCTGGGATAACACAATAAAATGCATTGACTTCCAATTCATAGAATAGCCTCCTATTATAACACAAAGCATCAATTATATTTAAATACATATTGCAATCTAGAAAAACAGAAATAACATGTTTGTATAGGAAATTTAATTTTTTAATATACTAGAGCATCAGTGAGAATTTTAATCCTCTCTTAAGATAAAAAGAATAATTAACTGACTTAAAATTAATTATTTGCTTAACTACCTAAAAGATCTGAAACTTTTCCTTGACTTTAAATTGCAATTGCGATATAATGTCTTGATTTCTGGAAGTAGTTCTTTTGTGTAGTAAAGAAAACAAGAAGAAAAAGAAGTGTATAGAGAAACTCTCCTTAATGCTGCAGTTTTTATACCACAACCCACAAATTGTGTTATTCAAGGTCAAATTATTTATAAAGAAGAAAGCTGCTGCAAGGAATTTTTAAAGGTACAAATTAGTTAACATGTGCTGTGTTAATAACATCTAAAAATATTCCAAACATTTTTTCCATTAGCACTTAAACATCTGTTGGTATATGCAAAGATTCTCTTGGATTCCACAAAAAATTAAATGAAATGTACCTGAAGAGATTCTAGAATATGACAATAGACTAGTATTAAGATAATTGCCTAAAAATGGTAATGTCAATCAGCCAATTAGATACTTTGGTATTAACTAATGTTTTGATATTTATAAGTTTTATCTTCCTGACACCAATAAACATTCTTAAGAGGCCTACAAGTAGAAGGTAAAGACTACCAATAAAAAATTGTTTGGGATTTAATATTAATATCAACAATCCACAGAGTGACCAAAAATCTTACGTAGCACTAATGGCAGTAACTAGCCTTTCAAAGAGTTATGTGGCATTAATGTAACTATCGATAAATCATTGCTATATTCATAATTTCTGCTTATTGCAAAATAGTTTACTAATATACCATCTATAATAGCAAAGTAATGGATTATGTTATAGTTAATCATAACAACAAATAATTTATTTATTCTTCAAGCAGCTCCTTAGTATCTCCTATTGTCAGGCACTGTGCTAAATAATGTTTGATTGATTGATTTAGGACTTAGATTTAGTGATTAAATTTGATGGTGAGAGATAAAAAATGAGAAAGACTAAGATGACTTCCATATTCTCAACTTGAAAAGCTGGGTGGATGGTGATGCTATTCACTGAATATCAATTATTAGAGAGACATGGCTCTGTTTGGAGAGATAATACTGATGTGATCAGTGCCTACAGAAACTCAGACTTTGTAGACCAATAGGCAAGAGAAAGAATTTTGCAGAGAAGAACATAAATATTAACTCAGCCAATAAATATAAGTATGTGATACATTTGAAATAAAATTAACTATATAATAAGGGAAAAATCATAAAAATGTATGTCACACTTTATCAAAAATATATATGTATATTTCTAAAGTTAGTCATTTACCAAATATGTAACAAGAATGATCAATGTTAATGGTATATTCCTTTATTGGGAGTACCCTTCCTGCTTCAGCAGCAGGCATACTTAAAAGTCACTAGAATAGGCACATCTGTGTGGGTGTTATTTGAGAAGCTCCTGAAAAAAAAACCCACAATGCTCTTTGTGAGATACCCTAGACCCTGAATTTCAGCCTTAAAGATATATTCCCCTGGGGCAAACATTGTATATTTCAAGTAAACCCTTGTAAACTATATACACAGAGGGGATGGTGGAGGAAAGGAGGAGACTTATAAGTTTATCTTTCAACTCTTTCTCTCTTTCTTTCTTTCTCTTTCTCTCTTTCTTTTTCTTTCTTTCTTTCTTTTCTTTTCTTTCTTTCTTTTTCTTTTCTTTCTTCCCCTTCCTCCCTCCCTCCCTTCCTTTCTTCCTTCCCTCCTTCCTTCCTTCCTTCTTTCCTTCTCTCTGTTTCTTTTGAGGTGTCAACTGTTTTTTCTCACTGTAGAATACAGGGGCAGGCCCTGACCCCTAACAAAGTAGCTTATTAGTGGTAAAAGAAGAACTAGACTCCTTGTTTTGTGTGTTATTCTAAGTGGTCCTATTCTAAACTTCTAGGGAAGGTATAGTATCTTTGTACCATTTTTCAGGTTTCATTTTTAATAAACTGTTAATTCAGACCTTGTATTGAAGTTTTTGTACAAAATTTTCAAGTTCAAACTGCTTCATATTTTGTATAAATTCTACCTGGAAGCTGGTATCACCTGTCTGATTTGTGGAAATTGTTTTTTCTTTTTTCTTTTCTTGTACCTATGTGGACATTTTGGAGAAAGCTTTGGAAAAGCTAAATAGGAGTTTAGTAAGCAAAAATAATTTTGAACGGGAGCTATCAATTTGATTTTGTACTCTAACAATTTCAATTGTATTGTTCAGATTGAACAAGTCCTTCCTGCTGAGGCCCTAGGTATTAAGGAACAGTCATAAGTCATTCCTGCTGTGCCCTGTC
This sequence comes from Micronycteris hirsuta, assembly GCA_004026765.1. Classification (NCBI taxonomy): domain Eukaryota; kingdom Metazoa; phylum Chordata; class Mammalia; order Chiroptera; family Phyllostomidae; genus Micronycteris; species Micronycteris hirsuta. Next base: position 58,237 of record PVJI01003921.1, on the reverse strand, counting down.
TGAACGCCTGACCCACAGAATTTAGAAGTATAATGAAATAGTGGTACTAGGATACTGAACTGTCATCATTTGTTAAACAGCACTAGTAACTATAATGGGCACCAATTTGAAGACAGTTTAATTTGTTCCACTCGATCTAGGAGTCTAGACACAGCACATATTTTGAGAAAAATCATGAAAGCAGTTGTGAGGAAAATCAGAATTTTTCTGGATGCTTTACATTTATTTTATAATTTAAAATTGCGTTTCTTCTGAATTGCATATGGCAGGGTGTGAGGGGAAGCATCTGTATATTAACTTTAGTGTCTGCAAAGGTCTGAATCCAATTTAGAATATGCAGGTAAGAAGATGACATATGGATGGATCTGGGGTAAATGTGTTACAGATAAAAGCAGTGAGTGAACACGGAGTTGAAGGTTTTGGCAAATGGGTGAAAGGAACACCAATGGAATCTAGGTTGAATGATATCAGTGGACTCGGCCCAATGTGGCAGTGACTAGGTGGTGGTAATGAGGACAAATGGCTTGAAGGTCCCATGCCTTAAGGAACAAGGCTTTTAAATGAGTGAAATAGCAATGTCCTAGAAACAACTGTGCTTGTAGAAAAATGCTGAAACCACTTCCTTACCCTGGTTGGTATGGAGTATGAGGGAAATGAGACCATCTGTGTAAGACAGATGCAGTGGAAATAGTATTCTTAGAAGGGAACATATTTTCAGTTAAGGGCAAAAAGTAGCAGAGTTGGTTACCAAAAAACATAGACCCAGAAGATAAAGAGGTAATGTTTGAAAGATTAAGAGAGTAGTGAGAGTTCGTGTTAAAGGAAAGATGCTTGAATTATGATGATGAAAATAAAGCACAGAAGCAACAACAGTTATAGCATGGTGGGCTTAATTGACTAGACAGCTGCCAAATTTCTGGTAGAGCACTAAGGCTGAGGACTTGCAGAAAGTCCGTCAGGGTCTAGATTACTTGTGGTTGCAAAGAGTCCTAGAACAGACACGGTGAAACCGTAGCTAAATGTGGCGCCAGGCTGATGCTGTACATTGAAAGAGCAGGTGCCTTTGTTCAATGGTGAGATGTTTGAGATGTTAGGTTCTTGGATAAATATTCGTTGCTAATTATATCTTTTATTAATATCAGATGACTATGTTTGCTTTGAGAGCTTTGTTTTGAATTCTTTCTATTATTAGTATAATTACCACTTGCATGCATTGCTTGCTTTCAAATAATGCCCAATATTTAAATTCATATTCATAAAACTTTCATTTTAGCATGGCTCATATAAACTACAAAGAATTTTAATCCAATTAGAAAACTTTTGCTTTTACTTTAGGATGAATTTCAGTTTCATTTACTTGAAGTGGTTATTTAGCTCTTGTGTATACATCAGTATCTTCCTCCTATTTATTTACATATTCTTGTTATTTCCTTTGTTGTTGATGTTGTTTTTACTTCTTTGACCTTATCTCCTCAAGTGCTTTGTTGGAAAGCATACATCTTTTTTTTTAAGTTTACTAAAAGTTTGATTAAATTTCTCTAAAAATGTAGTCTTTTTTATAAAATGGCTCAATATATGAAGAACACATGGAACAATGACTTAATAAATAATTAGTATTGTACATTTGCTAGATAGCAGTAGATCTAACTCAGAGTCAAGTATTAAAAGTTTGTTTTTTAGCTCTTCTTTACTTCAACAATTAGATGACTATAATATTCATCTTTTCCCTCATTTACTTTTAAATATTTGTTAAAACAATGTGACTTTTTAAATTTTATTATAAATTTTGTTGCTATAGTTATTCTGAATTTTGCACATATGCCCATTACAATCAGAGTTTATGCCATAGTGTTCTTATTATCCTGGGCTTTTAAATTTACTTGATCAGTTATTTGGAGTATATTTTCAAGTTTGTGTTTTTGTTTTTTAAATAAAAAGAAGGATATGCAGGTGGAATATTTTAGAGCCAATAAACTTTTGATAATCTTTTCTTCATATAGAAAGAACTACTTGGCTGCATATAAAAGTCATGGGTGATAATAATTTCCCTCAAAATGGATATATTTTCTTCTACTATTTAATAGTGATAAAAATAAAAGTACACACTGACATTTCACGTTTTATACTTTCTAAATTAACAATGCAACTAAAACTTTTCGCCTGAAGATATCTTAGTGTTAACACCTTTCCCATTGATTAACCTTTAAGACATGTTCCTCTTTTGACTTGCATTATCAGGTCTTATGTCAAAGACGTGTTCTTCTGCTATTGCTTCTGATTCATTTATTCCACTACTTTATTCAAAAATGCCCAAAATAGGTGTTAGCATTCCAATCTAAAATTTCCACAATTATAATCTTATTTCTCATAATTTTAATATTCTTTTTTCTTTCTACAATAGTTTAGAAGAAACCCAAATGCATACTTCATGTTACTAAACCACATGCACTCAGAATGAGTTCTGGGTTTTACCAATCCAGTGCTGATTTATTTCTGCTATGACATTTTAGTTTCTTTGAAATTCTTCCCTACCTCATCCATTTCCTGCCTGTAAAACATTTAGTTGCCCTTTTATTTCAAGCCATTATTTTTTATGGCTCTGCCTCTAATGCACCGAGTTCCATATTCTTATGTATTTTTCTGAGGAGGTAAAATAACTTTCTAAAAATTCGGTCTCTAAATTAAACTATTTTACGAGGTATTACCTCTAAATCGTCCTGTCTCTGTTCTGTAGAAATTTTCTATTGGTCTTTCCAGAACAATCACTATATACCCTCAGACAACATGGAATTAAGGTAAACAGATGGTAGCAGATTGCTTCCATCCCACTCTCAATTGGTGTGGCTGTTAAATGGCATTTATGACCTCAGGTGGGGAACAGATGAAAACGTATACCTCTGAGTTTCCATTGGCCTTGCACCCAGGGTATGCCTGCTCTTTGGTAGTCCTGTCTTCTTTTCTTTATAACAAGACTACCTGCTACTCTTGAGCAGCTGCAATTCCTAGTGGTCAGTGCTGCTGGAGCCTCTGCCTACAGTGCTTCTTCCATACCCAATAAACATTCCGCAAATATTTAATTGTCACAAATATGTAATGTGCCAAGTGCTCTGCTTGGTGCTGACATATAGTGGTGATCAAAGTAGACACAAAGCCCAACATGTCCCTAGCCCTGTGGAACTTATTGATCAACTTGAGAAACAGACGATCAAATAACCACACATACAGAATCAGTAACAGGCTCTGATGAATGTGAGTTAATCATTAGCCAACAAATTTTCATACAGTGCCTTCTTTGAGCCAACCACTATTCCAGATTTTTTGATAGATCAATAAATGAAGAGAAATTTTCTACTCCCATTATATATCTTTTATTCTAATTGGCTAACTCATTGTCAAGAAAAAACATAAAAATGGACCTGACCTAACCTAGCCTACATCAAAGCCTTCTCTGAGAATATGACATTTGCATAGAAATATGAAGAATCAGTGAGATTCAATGTACTGAACCCTTAAAAATGAATGGGGTAAGAGGAAAAATACTGCAAGCAGATGTAAAAGCAAGCACAAAGGTCCTGAGGTAGGTTTGGAACAGAAAAATATGTGACAACTTTTTTAATCCCAATAAAAGTGTTCATTAATTATTTTCTCCCTGATTAATTTTCTATAAATCATTCTTGTCAACATTGTGAAGGGCATTTCTTTATGAATGTTTTCAGAAAAACGTTTAGTAAAATCTATTAGGTTCTTCTAGTCAGATGACATTTAAAATCGGGTACTAAGCCCCGTTGTAACAGCAAGTTCCGTTGCTTCACACTGTTTCTTATCTCATGCGATTCTCTTTTTATTTCAGCCTCTCAGCCAGCTGCCATTCACCTCAGCATGCTGTCTCAGACTGTGGCTTTATCTCATCTTTATTTTGTTTCATAGATCCTATGTTGTGTTGAGTTGCATTGAGAGCAAGAACCAGAGGCTGTGTTAAATTGATTTGTTTCCTAGCACAAATCTACAAATAAATGTTCTTGTTCTATTTCTCTTTAGTATTATATGAATCTCGTTATTTTAGATTACAGAATTTTTTCATAGATCTCATATCAGTTGCAACAGCTCAATCCCTTAACATTTAGAAAAACAAATAATTCAACTGGAGTTGAATTATTCAGGGTCTGGAATCAGATTCTCCTGGAAGCTGAGTTTCAGTCTAGCCCCTAATCCCATATTGTGAGCTAGAATAAAACAAGAAAGCAAGGTAAACAGCATGTTTCCCCAATGAACTGGGTTAAAGTATTTCACAGCGGTTTGGACAAATTATATATAAAATATATATTATATATATATACAAACTATATATATACACACACATATAATTTGTCCAAATATATATGTATGGACAAGTTTTATTGTGTGTATGTTTGTGTATATATATATTTGGTATATATCTGCATATACATTAACATACACATGCATATTTCCATACACAGGAAAAGATTGTATTTATATATATTTGTCAAGTGGTCACAATAACTCTAGGCACCAAAATGAGGTACTTAAAATTTCACCTCATTTGACATCACATGTAGTAAGTCATGTCAAATCACTTTTACAAAAACAATGAGAAATAGCATGTAGAAATGAACATAATAAAATGTGTGCACATAAAGCTCATGGAAAAAGTTTCAATCTCTTTAGTCTATTGAACATAGAAGGACCATCTTTAATTCATCCCTGTTCACATAGTGCAATCAGTGCTCAAAAAACTAATATAATGATGAGTGTTTTTATTTCCCATATACATTGAATACCAAATCTTGAATACAAAAAAAAAAAAAAAAGAATCTACTAGTTACTGAAAAGTTAATTTTACTACATTTGGTGTCTCTCAATTCCAAATAATTTTAATTAATGTAAATCAATCTGCAAAACTGATCATCTTTGATAGAGTCTCATTGTCTACACTTGCAAAACTAAAGACAAAACTCTGGGCCACGATGACCTCACAAAGGAGTGGCACCTAAGATGGCAAGGCAGCCTTCTCCGACACGTCATCCTTTCAGTTACGGCACCACGAACCACGGCCAGCCTAGCCACCAGATGGAATTCACAGCTCTCAATGCAGTGGCAACTCCCTTCAAGTCCCAGATGGCTCCCCCTTTAAAATTACTGTGAAGCTCGAAATGCCACTTTGAAGGATTAATTGATAATACTTCCAAGAATCCATCTAAAAAAATCCATCTTTAAAACAAGAATAAGTTTGAAATCTATGTGCATACTTTAAATCAATCTCAGTTAATAACTAGAGCACTATCACTTAATAATTTTGATGAGTAAAGAGATGCTGAACTCAGAAACAATACAGTCCCTCCCCATAACATTTTAGGAATGGTGGAGGGATAAGCACGTCTAAAGATGGCTCTTCAAAGGACTTTGGGAGAAGCAGGTCTCAGGCCATGTACTGGTCTTCCGTTCAGTAGAATCCAGGGAGAAGATGGAATGAAACTTCCTATCCGTAAGCAGATGCCAATGGAGTAGCTAAGATACATAAGCTTCTAAATAATCAAATTAAAAATTATTGTTATTTCTTTTAGTAAATTAAACTCTAGGGTTCTACCTTTAAATATACAATAATAATTTATAGGGGACAGAACAAGCCATGTTTTTAGTTACAACAGAATAGTATTAGGAGTGCCTGATGGAAGTGAGACTGAACTTTTTCACTGTGACAGAACCCTTAGCTTAGTCTATCATGCTCCCATGAGTTCAGAAGTACACCCTTTACAGGTCACTGTAAATTCTCATTTTACATGGTTTTAACTGCCATATTTCAGTCTGTGTACCTCTGATACCAATGACATTCTACTCTACAGTTTAATAAAACCACTATAGAAATAATAAATCACTAATTATAGGTATCTACCTTACTACTTACAAAATAATTCAAATTAAAATTCACTACATTTACTTTTAGGGTCTATAAGAATATGAAAATTCTGCTGATACAATTATTATTGTTTCAGTGGGGTGATTATAGGTATCTTCTTATGCACAAAGTATTTTAATATGCACTATGTTATTTCCTTTGAAAATTTATTAAAAATTTACAAAAATATTTATACAAATCTTCCCATTAATAGAAGTCTAAATCAAAAACTATTATTTTCATTGTGATGACCAAAATATTAAGACTGAAAAAATAGAATGTGGTATCTTTATTTCGCAAAGTTTGTGGATAAAAGGGAAAGTATAATCTAATGTAGTTCCTGTTTTGCTTAACTAGCACACACTATAGTGAATGGATTATACTGGTATTCTAAGTAACAGACATGGTAGTGGAAGGCTAAGAGAAGGATGAAGGGATTTTGTTGGAGGAAAGAATCTCTCCATCACAGCCGTCAACCTCTGTAATCTTTCGAATTCTGTTTAGCAATTCCCTTCTGAAACACCATCACTCCAAACCACTTCAGCGATATTTCTCACCAAGCTGACTGAGTTTCCCTGATGAGCTTCTCCTGCAGTGTGAGGCATCTTGCCGCTACACTACCTGGGACAGCCATTTCTTTGTCATGCTTCAAAGCCGCAGTGAGGAGGGCTAGCTTGGACGGCTGCCCAGGAAACCAAGGAGGAATTGTGCTTGTTTCCCTCTGACTCACACCTGGCTCACAGTTGGGGTGGGGGTGGGGGTAGGGAAACATAAAGTCTACATTTCTAATTACTTGTACAGTGAGAGAGGAGATTATCTTCTTTGGCACATCAACTATAAGATGTTAAAAACATAGCTTCCATATTAGACTCCACAGGCAATGTTTACTGTGTTAGTGCTCAGTTTCCTAAAACTTAATGAAAAATCAATATGGCCAATGGTTTGGCCACTGTTTATCTGCTGCTAAAGACAATAGGATATTAATACTAATTTCTTCTCAGTTTAATGGTTTGCTCATTTTACTTGGTACTGCTGTCTTGAATGGGCTTTCTTAGCACAAACTGTTTTCATAAACCAAAGCATTTAGCCTTAAACCCATAGAATAAATAGTCTATCGCCTTAACAGAGCATATGAGATTCAGATGCATACAGTCAGGACAGAATGTCTATGGTTAAAAAACAAAACCGAATAATAAACTGCACACGGAATGTAACAATCACACATTACCGATACGCGCTGCCCGTGTTCCTAACACACGTGCAACAGCCGTCGCTCGTACTAGAGAGTAGGTGCTCAATGTGTCCATGTGTGCGCACAGAGGTGAGCACATGCCCTTAACACCAAGATCTGCTCCTAGTCTGCCCTGGGTGACCTGTATTCTGGTCTATTACCTTCTCTAGCAGAAGAAAGCATGGACAAAAGACATCACCAAATGAGCTTTTTTCAATCATGAAAATATAACCAGAGAAAGCAAAATAGTCCCGGGTCCATTTATTGTTATCCTTATTTACAACGTGTGAGAAAGGCAGTGAAAATCTCTGCATGGGTCATCAACGGATGAGGTGCACCATGATGAACCTTTGACGGAACAAAGAAATATTTAATTCCCCATCTGTTAACACTGCAGATAGAAAATCCTTATGGCTACAATGGTGCATGAAACTCTGCTGTTCCATTCCTCCTGGAAGAAATCATTTCCACTCTCTCTCATGAGGCCTGTAGCGGAGCATCCACCAGCCTGACAGGGAGTTTGGCTGTGTTCCCTACGTGCTCTGCCTCGTTAAGAATCTGTTAGTCTTCTGCCAACAATTAAAGTCTGCGAGAAGTGACCCAGATCTCTCAGTAACACAGTTACCAGAAATCTGATGAATGCCACTCATGTAAAGAATCGACGACCCCTCGAGTTCAGTAATTTTCCCCAGTTAAACTTGAACTGGCATTTAAACCTTGCTGCTTTGTCCAGGAAAGTCCCCTGAGCTGGGAACAGAGAGCTGACACACTGGGATTCTGAGGGCCTTGGTTTAAGTTTTAAATTTGGGGGGACTCCACGAGAGGGGTGATAGGAAATGTTGACATGAGCAGGGGAAGAAAGTCCGGCCAAAAGCCTCAGCTTCTTCGTGTATTGATGGCACATCATTTTATCATTCTCTGTAATAGTTGCCGCACCTGTATAATGGGAGTCATGCCCTGCTTTATCTGCCTCACAGGGTTATTGAAAGGGTCAAATGAAATAACTACATGAAGGAATCTTTCACACTTAGGAAACACTATCTAAACATGATGAACTCATAGAAAATCCTATAAACTACTAGTGGCTATTTTATTAGCAGATGTTTTTGTCTGTCAGGTTGCAAATCATTCTCCATTAAAAAAAACTAAAAGAAAAACACATATTGTAAACAAAATTTGATTTATGATCTTCTTTCCTAATTCACGATGCCCAAAGGCAATTGTAAAATGATAATACCCTGTTTATCTGAATTCATGCTCTTTTCATTCTGCTGCTCTAGATTGACTCTTAATGTGGTTAATGTGTCAATTAATTTTTGACCTAAAGCTTATTTCTTTGAAACTATTTTTAAAAGAGGAATTCCCTTTTCAGGTTTAGGCACGAGGAGGTATTTAATGACTTTGTACAACGATCATAGAGCATCAGCCACAGACCTAGGCCATTAGAAGTAGTGACACAAAGGAGGCTGGAGCGGGGAGGGTGGCCACAGTTACTTCCCGAATCAGATACATTTCAACGACAGGGTCAAGTGTTGTGTGTTCTCCCAGCTATTTTTCAAGAAAAGATCTTGATAGTTTTAATATCCCATGAGATAAAATGTATCATCTATGAAATAACTAATAACTATTTTGAGTATCATTTGTTTTTGGAAAATTTCTAAGCATCTCTTCCTTTACTGAAATACAAACTATGATATTCTGAGATCAGATTTCTGGAAAAGAAATACAGACTTTCTCAGGAAACAGGAGACATCACAGAAAAGGAGCCTTATAAACAAGCTGATAAACCAGCTTGCTACATGACCTTGAGAAGTACCCTCTCCTTTCTGAATATTATTTGCTTCATTTGTAAAATACACAGCTTGAAATTAATAATTCTAAGCTAAGTGAGTTCTAAAGTGGGTTACAGTTCTAAGTTTTACTTCTTACCTTTTGCGATTCTAAAATATATGCGGAAAAGTATGCAAAACACAAAGTTATTCTGCACAAACTGTGTAAAAGTAGAGAAGAAAGGTTTATTTCTCTTCCTTTTTAGACACTATCCTTGTGGCTTCAGTTGCTTTTTATTTTTTTTACCTGTCAGTGTTTAAGCCTGAAAATAAATAGTTGCTTTATTTTTCTGTGCAAGAGCTAATGGCCTTTTAATTGTTTTTAATAGAACATGTTAGAGGAGTCCCGTATTTCCCACACTGCACAAATTTTTTAGTATAAGGCTGATAAATTAACAAAGAGCTTAGCATCATGCGGCATACTAGATTATTTTTTAAATACTGAATGGTTTTAGTCAGGCAAATGTGTAATTATTTTCACCATATAGTTTGGCTCAACTGTGGTTAACATTCGGATTGTAGTTGAAAGACTTGTAGACTTTTGTCCTTCAAACAAGGGCACAGTTTCATGTAGTTTTTCTATGTATATAAGCCAAAATACCGCTGCCTTATTTTTAGTGAATATATTATAACACAGAATGAAATGAAATGATACCATAGTGAAACCGGCTGAAAATCCAGGATGGGCAGAGCAGATTGACAATTAGATCATTTATTTTCTGCAATTCTAAATATGTGTTCTTATTGTCATTGAGTCCCAGCAGTAAATAAGGGCCAGGAAACATATTGATAAATTTGAGGAAACTATGGTCATATTTAAGTTACTCATAACTAGGACTGTGCTGGGAAAAGAACAGGACTGAAAAAAAAAGTGGCCTCATTTCCTGCCCAATTTCATGTATACAAAGAACATCATGGGAAATCACCCACTTTTTAAAAACTTTCTTTCTTCATCTGTTAAGAGAAATACTACACACCTCACCAGCAGACTCACCGCCAGAACCTAGGACTGGGCAAGCGTTTCCCACCTCCTGAAATAACAGCACCACGTCCAGTTGCCAGACTACAAGCCCGTGTCATGCGGCCCCTCTCACCACCGTGCTGTCCACCGCGCCTGCGCGCGCATTGGTCACGGCATTCGGTCCACCGCGCCCTCGTCTCTGCTTCTTGAACACTCCAAGGTGCTCTCTCATCTCAGAGCTTTGTATTTATGGTTCACTTGTTGATAACATTTCCCCCTAGTTGTAAACACGGCTGCCATCTTTTCATTTTAATTTTGCTTCAAATGTCTCTGAGAGGTCCTTTTTATTTACTCTGTTTTAACCATTTCTTCATGTTCTAAAGTTACATGCAATTTTATTTTTAAATACTCTGTAGTGTCTCTTCCCACTCAAAAGGTACAAGCTTCACCCATAAATGGGTGAAAAGAGTCAAAAGTACAAATGTCCAGGAAAAATAAATAAGTCATGAGTATATAATGTAGGCATGGTAGCTATAGTTAGTAATATTGTTTTTATATTTGAGAGTTGCTAAGGGAATTGATCCTAAAAGTTTTAATCACAAGAAAAATATTTCAGCTATGCATGTAAATGGATGTTAATTAGACTTATTGTGGTGATTTTTGGTGATATTACACATACTGAAGCTTTACATTGTACACCTGATACTAATAAATGTCAGTTATACCTCAATATATTTTTAAAGAGTTCTTTAAAATATAAGCTCCATGAGTCTATAACTCTCTGTCTTTTTCAATACTATATCCCAATGCCAAAGAACACTGCTCAACATACATAGGAAATCAATATATATATTTTTACAAATTCATTTAAAATTTGCTATCTTTCAATTATAGTTGATATTCAATATTATATTAGTCTCAAGTATACAGGATAGTGGTTCCACATTTATATAACTTACAAAGTGATCCTCTGATATGTCTAGTACCCAATTTACACTGTACATAGTTATTATAATACTATTGAATATAGTCCCTGTACTTTACATTCTCATGACTATTTTGTAACTGTCAATTTGTACTTAATCCCTTTGCCTTTTTCACCAGTCCCCTAAGCCACCTCCCATCTGGCAACCATCAGTTTGTTCTGTGTATCTATGCATTTGTTTCTTTTTTGTTTGTACATTTAAATTCAAAACATTAATTTGAAAAGACAGATGCATCCCTATGTTTGTAGCATTATTTACAGTAGCCAAGATATGAATGCAACCCAAGTGTCCATTATAGAAAGAAGAAGTGGTATATTCATATAATGGAATATTACACAGCCATGAAAAAGAATGAAATCTCACCGTTTGCAACAACACAGACTGGCCTAGGGGGTATTATGCTAAGTGAAATGAGTCAGATAGAGAAAGACAAATACCATATGATTTCACTTTTGTGTGAAATCTAAAACTTAACATATATCTTTGATTCACTAAAGGAGCTGAATAACCTCTAAGATTTATTTTGGCTCTGGATTTTATGTTTTTGATATTTGTATAAAAAGGAAAAATCATGTAAATGGAAATTTCTTTTCCACACCCATGTACTAAATAAACTCTTTAAGGTGGCATTCAGCTCTGAAATTACGTTATTGTAAAAACACTTGCTATTACTTGTTTTCTTTCCATTGCCATATGCTTATCCATTTTATCATTGTTTTCATAATAAAACTAATTGATGTTGCGGTGTAAAGGGTGGGAGATCAAGAGGAAGTAACATCATAAGAAGATAAAATAGGAATGAGGAGTATTTCTGACCGAGGGCAGGAGCTGAGAAAAGAGAACAAAATTAAAGACCATGTCGAGATGGCCGCCCCGGGCGACAGGGTTTCAGATTCCCCTTTATGTCTTGTTTAAAAGGAGTTGATACTAGTCTATTGAGCCTCTCATTGCTATGAGGTGGAGGAACAGAGGTACTTATGGGTGGCTGGGAGCTTTCATGAGGTAGGAAAGGAAACAATAAATAGTCTGCGGGGAAGAAAGATGAAGGTAGAATTGAGCCAATGCCACATCCTACCTTTTTCCTAGTCACATTACAAAGCACAGAGTCCTAGAGAAAATGCACAAAGCCTAAAGTCTGGAACGAGAGTATCCTATGACTTTATGTACCATAGAGGACCAGGAAACAAAACGATAGTACTATAGTTCAGGTGAATAGATTCACAGCCCCAGTTTACCCTGAATCATCACTGTCCAATTGCAAATGGCATACTCAAAGTTAGTGTTTGTGTCATTTCTGTTGTCAAAATGATTATATCATTAAGTTAAGTGAACTTACTCAGAAATTTCAGAAAAGGGGAATGTGCCACCTGATAGCATCCAGAGAACAGCTTCCTGCAGGGAATTACCGAGCACAACAGGAGTTGGTAAGCTACCTCGTTAAAGAAATCTTAATGAGAATGCAGGTCATAAGGCTGCAGGCAAATTTACAGACAGATCATCAAACACGAATCATAGAGGGCTTTCCTGAGAGAAGAACAAAAATAACAGTTTGCTGAAGAAAGAAAAGAAATATGGGTCACATTTTGTCCTTTAGGCGTAAGATTTTATTTTAAGCTTCGGAACGTTCGTGTTCCCATTGTAAAAATGTTGTGTGCTTTGTATAGAAATATCTCTGTCGTCCGGAAGCTTACATTTTTACAAGCCATCGGAGGTCCCCAAACAATTATAACGCCGAATGTTGGTGTGTTTCTTTAATAAGAACTAGCAGCTACTGCGAGCCTAGTGTATATGGCATTCTCTAAAATATTCACGTACTAACCCACCTAATCCTTATATGTAGGAATATTACGGGGTGGGGCAAAAGTAGGTTTACAGTTGTGAGTACAGGAAACAGTGTATTCTTGTATTATTATTTATTACTTATTGTATTACTTTCCATGTGAACAGCTGTAAACCACACTTTGCCACACCCTGTAGTTTCTTCACATTATGGATAAGGACACCAAAGCTCAGAACAGGTCAATTATTTACCCAAATTTGCTCAGCTCTCTGAGGCCTGAGTCTTATCTCTTAACTGCTGTGCCAGGTTTTCTAACTTACTTTCACATATAAATATATGATAATATTTTCCCATAATTCTTACAACATCCCTGTGAGCAAATCAAAGGAGGTTTATTCCCCATTTTGTAGCCGAGAAAATGAATATGTATTTTGGGGAACAATAACTCCCCAAGTTAGTTACTGGCTGAGCCAGATATCAAAAGTTCTAACAAAATATTTTAAATCTTTACAACATTGACCTATAATATCTAGAAATCTGCCTTTTCTATTAAGAAAGTCAGCTAGGTCATTGCCACGGGATTTAGTGAGGAAAAACTAATAAAATGTGATTGTAAAATCCTAGAGAATTGCTGAACGATGCAGTCTGTTATGCTTTCTCTGGCTGGCAGCATTCTAGAAATAAATCAGAGCAGCACCCTGTGTTCGCTTGGGGAAGGGGAAGGGAGGGAGGCAGTGATCCATTATGTACTGTTTCCCAGAGTAGGACACAGATTAGCCAGCAGTGCCAGAGTCAGATGTGAAATATTCATGAGGACGTAGGCGCCTGCCCAGATAGGCTACACTCTGGGGAAAAGCATCCACCCTTCTGGTCGCATAGTGCACTGTAACTGCACAGAGGCACTGAGACGACAGCACTCTCCGAAGGGGGAGACCCTGAGCCCCTCAACAGAGTCTTCGGTAGTCTCAGCTGAAAATAGCAAAGCCTGATGGAATCTGCACAGGAATTTCCTCTGCACTGAGCTGGGGAGATGATGGCATTAGTTTCACACTGGGCTTTTTGCCTGTGATTCTCATTATTTGCTTTGCTTGTAAGTCCAAAGCAGCTCTCAAAACAGCTTCGGCAATAAGGCCAATCCATGTTCATGATGGTTTTTCAAACATTGTTGTAGATATTATTTTTGTGATTTTTGTGACATTGTTTTCCCTAAAGAAAAAAAATTTAAATAATGCATTTGTGTCTAAATGACAATATTTATAACTCTATAAAAAATTCTTATAGGAACGCGGGGAATTCCAATTTGCTCAAGTAAGATGGACTATTCTTAAAAAGACATATTCTAAGACCACAAAAATAGGGAAGATCAGAAAAGGATCCTATATTATACTAACTACCCAAAGGCAGATTCGATATCTTTTTCTTAAATGTTCATAATCATCATTTTTTTAATTTTTTAAAGATTTTTCGTTGTTATTCTATTACATTTTTCCCAATATGTCCCCCTTTACCGTCTTTCACCCATCCCACCCCCCTACTCCCACGGTTAATTCTCACACTGTTGTCTACGTCCTTGGGTCATTCACGCATGTTTTAAACTACTACCTTCCCCTTTTTCCACCATCATCCTCCTTGGGCACCCTTCCCTCTGGGCACTTGATCAGTCCGGTCAGTCTGGTCAGTCTCTTCCATGATTCAAAAACTTAAATGTGCTTTTAAATTTACTGATTTCAACACACAGTAAAAATTATATACATATATAAGTTATCAAAGGGAAACATTTTGTTGATGTGGAAGAGGTAAAACAAAAAACAGCAGAAGCGTTAAAAGGTATCAAAATCAATAAGTTCAAAAACTGTTTTGAGTAGTGGTAAAATTGTCTTAACAAGTGTATTGCATCAAATGGAGAGTACTTTGAAGGTGATTGAAGTTTAAACATGCAAGAATAAATAAATATACAATTTTTATAAATAAATTCCAGTTTTTGTGTCTCATATATATGTATATGTATATATATATTTGTATATATATGATATGGTGATATCAGATTATATTGTGTATATGGGGGAACAGGTTATATGTGTATATATACACACATATAATCTGAACAACAGAGAGAAAGGGGGAGAGATGGATGGAGGGAGAGGGAAAGACAGAGAGAGATAAAAGCAGAGGGACAGAGAGAGGAGAGGAAGAGGAGAAGGTGGAAAGGAGAAAATTTTTTCCACAAAACAGTACTACCATAATTAATGCATAATGCACTCTGATATTTTCCATTCTATTTCATTTCATTTTATACCCTTTGATTCAGTTTTTCAAAATATTGGTCATGATTCCTTAAATTGATTACCATTCCAATCTGCAATTTGAAAGAGATATAAAAGATTCTCCCAACTAAAACAACAAAAATGCTGAATCACATTGAAGACATGTACATATTTCTGTATGTGGTATATATTCCTGGAAAAGTAGTACCAAGGTTTATTTCTACTCTGAGTACATCTGTATAACTCCAGAGAATTGAGATTTTCTTCATATATTTTTCCAGGGTATAGACATCAGGGGATAAAATCAAGTGCTAGAAATGGGTGGCAATAAAAGTTTTAATATGCCCTGGCAGGTGTGGTTCAGTGGATTGAGTGCTGGCCTGTGAATCAAAGGGTTGCCACTTCAATTCCCAATCAGGGCACATGCCTGGGTTGTGGGCCAGGTCCCCAGTTGGGGCATGCGAGTGGCGGCCACACATTGCTATTTCTCTCCCTCTCTTTCTCCTTCCCTTCCCCTCTGTTTAGAAATAATAAATAAAATCTTTAAAAAGAAAAAAAGTTGTAATAAACCTTAAGGAACTTCAAATATGGGCTTTCCCCTACCCAGACATGGACTGCATTATAAATAAATATAAGCCATATGATTAAAGACATGAAAGAAAAGTGAAAAACATAAGCAGGTAGTATTTGAAAAATAATCATTTAGAATGTCTAAAAGTTAAATATATATAATAAATTTAATTTTTAAATTTACCAGGTAGGTTAAATAGAACATGACACAGCTGAAGACAGAATTATTGAACTGACAGATAGATAGATCCAAAGAAAGGATCCAGAATGCAGCCAGAGAGTAAAGACTATGATGGAAAGTGTGAGATATTAAGAGCCATGGATCTTAAAGCACAGAGATCTAATATGCATAATCAGAGTTTCATTTCAGGAAATGAATGAGGAAATGGGGAAGAGACAACGTTTGATGAATTAGTGGCTGATAATTTCCCACTGATGTAAAACATTAGTCTATGGATTCAAAAGCACTAAAAAAGATATGATATATAAAATAAAATATATCCCTACACTTAGCAATGTAAAATTTAATAAAAAGACAAATACAATGATAAATAGGTGGATATTTCTAAAAGAAATGACTATATCAAGTAATAGTTATACTATTTAATTTTTAGGAAAAGGAGGCTAGAACCAAAATTCTGAATCACAGAAGAATGCAAGTTGGAATTGGCCAATGCATCTTCAAGTGTCCTTATTCCATATGTTTAAGGGAATTGGTGTTAGATTTTTGTTAGGTGTAGTAAATACAAACAAAGGTGATAAAGTAACCTCTAAAGTAAAAGGTAGAGAATATTTAACTTCTAAAACTAGGCAATAATTCAAACATTTCATGGAAGACAAGGAAAAAGACAAAAAGTAAGACATGAGATTATAGCATTGCAGTTTGTTATAAATTAATCAAAATAAATGAGAATCATATGCGAACAGGTTTGTGGTGGATTAGCTATTGCTGCAAATTATTGTTTTTTACTCTTTAAGTGAAAGGTGGTGCTCATTTTCCCTCCCAATGAATCCGGTCTGGCTCTGAGGCTGCTTGAACGATAGAGTGCAGCAGGAGCGATAATGTGCAAGTTCCAAGTGCAGCGTTTAAGGGAACCGTCCGCTTTCACTTCCCCCTCCTTGAACACAGGATGGAATGTTCCTGAGTGGAGCCCAGTTGCTGGTGCGCACAGCCAAAAGAGCATGGGAAAGCTCAGTGCAGTCTCCGGGCAACCATGCGCGTCAGCCTTCTTGGACGATCCGGCCCAGTGGAGTCGCCAAGTAATTGTGTATCTATTGATGTGAAGGGAACCATCCTAAATTTTAGTGGCTTAACACAACAATTTTTCACCATCTTTTATGATTCTCTAGGTTTACTGGTCTCAGTTGGGCAGCTCTTCCTCTTTACATGACACTGATTATACAAAACCACTTGGGAACTCCACTGGGCTAGAATTTCTTTGTTTTGTTGGATTAACAAAAGCAAATTTTGATGATATACTGTGTAAAAGAGATACCTTTAAAACTAACACTTAATTGTGTGTCATTGTGTGCTATACATTCTTCTACACAGTTACATGGATTCGCTCAGTCAACACAGACCCTACTAATGACAGAACGGTGTTATCCCATTTTACAGAGAAGGAAAACAAGGAACAGAGGAACACTTGCCCAAGATCGCCTGGCCCACAAGTGGCAGAACAAGATTTCAAATTCAAGGCACATGATTCTAGATCCTAAGCTCTTAACCTCTATGCATGCTGCATCTCATCACTTAGCACCCTACGTATGTGCCAGACTGTTTTCTAAGGTTTTTATTCTCTTAATCACAATACCTTACTGCCTTCTCTAGAAGGCAATGAGATAGAAATTTTGAACATGGAGAAATATATACTACACCAATGGTGTTCCAAATCAAGTTGAAGTGCCCTGCATAATGCCTAACAAATAGACTGAAAAGAAAAAAAAAAGCATTAAGAGAGGCAAAGGAGATCAAAAAGGAATGACAAAAATTTAAATAAATCAGGAAAATATAATAATTCTAAATTTATAACATATAAATTCAAATAATAATTTGTAGGCTACACTGAGATTAAAAATCTTCATATGGAGAGATTTTTAACAGGTAGTTCAGTAATATATCCACCAAGCACAGAGCAATTCAGTAAAGCAACAGAGGAAAGTACAGTAAAAAATTTAAACTTTATGTAATTCACATATATAGAATATTGTACCAAACTGGAAATCATTCCTTCTTTTCAACCTTATATTGAACATAATAAAGTTTGACCATGTGCCAAGCAACAAATTTCAAAAACTTGGTAGATTAGAGGTAATAGTTTCTGTTTAAAGTGCAATTAAGACAAAAATAAGTAGCATAAACATAGTTAAGGAAAAATCCCAATATATCTGACCAATCATGTTCATGAACAGGGGAGCAAATTCCTTTAAAAAATTAGCAAACTGAATCCAACAATGTGCTAAAAAGTTAATTCATTAAGACCATGCTGGATTTATCAAAGGAATGCAAAATCAGTTTCATGTACTATCTCATTCTATTGGGTTAATTGTAACCATTATATAATCTTATTAAAGTAACCTCCATTCTCTACTCATCTGTCTTCTGATCCATAAAATGGTGAATTAGCTCCATTCTATCTCTATCTCAGATAGTTAAAATGATCAAATGAAAAGGTCAATGATTGTAAATGTGATTTGTAAACTGAAAAACATAATAATGAGATAATTTATTTTATTATGTACAAAATTGTTACTAATATTTATTTTTTGTTGCTAAGCACATGCGAAAATAGTTAAGGATCTATACAGAACACTATGGTGAACCTAAGGAATTCAGGGGAGCCCAACCCGTGGCCCACAGGCGCACACGGCCCAGGATGTCTGTGAATGTGGCCCAACACAAAATTGTAAGTTTACTTAAAACATTCCAAGACCTTTTTGTGATTATGTGTGGCCCAAGACTTCTTCTTCTAGTGTGGCCCAGAAATGCCAAAAGGTTGGACATGCCTGGATAGTTTATTCTTAAAACAAAAATGTGAAATGCACATATAAAAAGATTCACATGCACAGTTTGAAAATAATAACATAAGCACCTTTTTATGAACCGCCAGGTTGTTAAATAATGATTTCCTCAGAGGCCCATTTTATATCTTCCTTGATCCCATCCAAAGTTAATCATAATTCTGAAATTCGAGTTAATTATTTTCTTGGTCTTCTTTATAGATTTACATCTGTGGCTATATCCCTAAGGGTATGTACGTGTGTGTATAGTTTTACCTGTTTTTGAAATTTAAAGTTGTGAAATCATACTAGTTGTAGATCTACATGCTTGCTTCTTTTGTTCAACCTCATGTTAAGATTTTACAATTGTGACATCTATAGATATAGTTCATTAATATTTTCAGCTGCTAAGATTTCATTGTATAAATATACTGTAGTGATATCTCTTTTATTGATAATGAACATTTGAGGTACACCAAGTATTTTATTTGGTTCAAACACTGCTACAATGTGCATTGCTGTCTGTCCGTGTCTCCATATCTCTAGTTACATGTGGGCAAAATTTTATCTAGATTTTAGTCCTAGAAGTGAAATCATTGTCAGAAGGTGATACATTTTAAATACACTGGGAAATATCCAACTAGAAACTTTGTATCTATTTACTTTCCCATCGGCAGCGGATGAACCTTCCTGTTGTATTACATTTTCAAAATTCATAATACAACCCAACTTCTCAACTTTTGTTATTGTGATTTTGTCATTTCTTGAGATCTTACTTTGCATTTATTTTCTCTTCTGTGAAATGCTTCTTCATGTTTTAAGCCCTTTTTACTTTTAATCATTTCTCATTAAATATTAATAAGTACAAAATAAGAGTTAAACAATATACCTTACATATAAAATTACCATATGTTAAATTCTGGTACACTTTAAAGGAAAATAAGTTACCTTTGGCTTTTCTGTGTATTTTTCCTCATTTCATTACTCGCCTCCTCACCCATGAATGTAACTGCAATACTAAAATGTGTGCTTTCGGGTTGTTTTTAGCTTATCTCTCTCCTGTATGACTTTACATTGTTTACAACATACATGTGAGCTATAAACTTTTCCCCTCACCCTCATTCTCAATAAGACTTTTTCTATTATCATTAACGGAACTGGTCAGTATTACTCAGGAGTGATTCAATCAACTCCTTCAAATATATTTCTTCAACAGATTACATAAGTGTCTTTGTGAACAGCCGCTTAATTGAAAATCATTGCCTGCAATGCAAATCTCCAGCTCTTGGCTGTCCTTTGTGGGGTTATGTTTGAACTGACGAGGTGTTTCATTCTCTCTCTCCTTTGTATTTAATATGATATTAATCATCACATCTATCTTCTGATTTGTATTAATTCAGGACTCTCAGTATATATGTCAGGTTCCTCTAAGCAATTAGTATGGAGGTGAGTGTGTATTTTGTTTGTGTATTTTATACTATGGCTGTCTATATATTGTACATAAATAATTCAAAATATCAGTTTATTAATTTTTATAAGAATACAGTTTGATACAATACATATGTGAAAACACTTTCTAAAATGTTCTAGTCACCTTTATTCACAAAACAGTCCCTATTAAGGAACTCTAGAATTTCTAGTCACACTATTGCAGAGCAAATGTACACTAGCCAAACCCTCTAGCCAAATACAGCTAAAAAGTATGGGGAAAATACAGAATTAACTAATTGAAGATATGGAAAAATAAACACAGGCTGAGTAAGAGTGAGAAAGAAATTGAACGGGTGACCTGTATTAGAAGGAATTTCTTGTGTCATTTTACTTTATTCTTCTCTCATGACTTTGCCCTGAGTTTGAATCCTAGTCACAGAGCTGTTTAGTGACACTTGAGCAAAACTCAGAAAGAACCTTGACAACTCCCTGGCCAGAGGAACCAGAAAAAGGAGTTCTTGTGAGCCAGACTGAGGGGAAAGTCCCAGAGGAAGAGCATGAGAAATGAAGAGATTCTCATCCTGGGTATCAATGTTCTCAGTTCTCAGTCAAACGCCTGGGCCAAGTGTTCATGAGACACTAACAACCCAGTGAGGCAAAGGCTCAGAAACTAAATGAGATTTGTGCAACAGAAGGAAAGGCGAAAATTACCACCTTTGAATAAATGGCTAAAGTACAAACAAACATAATCTCTACAGGATTATATCCACATTGTACAATATTAAGTCAAAATTATTCAACAAAGAACCAGTAAGATATAATTCACCATCAAGACTAATGAAAATCAATAAATATCAACTGAGAAATGACCTACCTAGAGTTTGGAATTATTAGACCAACTTTAAAGTAGCTATTATAACCATGTTCTAAGGGATAAAGAAAAATACACTTGAAATAAATAGAAAGATAAGAAGTATTATCAGAGAAGTACAGAGCACATAGAAGAACCAAATGGAAAATATATAATCTGAAATAAAAAAACAGGGCTGTCTCACCAACAATGTAGATGAGAAAGAAAGTCATTAAACTTGAAAATAAATAAAAATTTCCAATCATTTTCCTTCTACAAGAGGACTTTAATATTTTGTATAGTATAGGTCTGCTGGCAGTGAGTTCCTTCAACTTTCAAATGTCTTCAAATGTCTTTATTTGCCTTTTTTACAACACATTTTGCTAGTTATAAAATTTTAGGTTGATGATTTTTTAATTTCAGTAGTCTAAAAGACAAGGGCCCACAGTCTTCTCATTGGTTTTACTGTCAATGTGAAATTTGCTACCATCCTTAGCATTGCTCCTTTGTAATTAAAGTAACACATGTTTTCTTCTCTGGCTGCTCTATGATTTTTCTCCTCATTGGTGGTTTTGAACAATTAAATTATAATGAGCCATTTTTCCCACAAAGAAGCTTATTCAACCTCTTGAAAAATCTGTGGACTTATTTTCATTGAATTTTGAAAGTATTTGGCAATTATCTTGAAGTGTTTTTTCTGCCCCCATCTCTCACTTCTATCACGCAGGGATTCAAATTAAATGCATGTTAGGATGATTGAAGTTGCCCAACAGCTCACTTACGGGAGCTTTGTTCTTTTATTATTATTATTCTCTCTGTATGTGATATTTTAATACCTTCTATTGCTATTGTGATGTCTTGAAGTTCAGTGATTACTTTCTTTTTAATGTCTAATCAGCTGTTAATTCTATCCAGTGTACTTTTCATTTCTAGAAATTGGATCTGGGTCTTTTAAAAAATTTTCTTCCAACTTTCTACATAATTTTTTTAACATATACAGTTATAACAGTTGTACAGTTATAAATTTTTAATGTCCCTTTCTGCTTATTCTAACATCTGCATTAGTTCTCACTGAGTTTTAATTCATTATGATTTTCCACATTATGGGTTATATTTTTCTTGTATCTGACTAGAAATCAGACATTGTGAATTTCACTTTATTGACTGGTATTAGTTTTATATTCCTATAAATATTATTGAGCTTTTTTCTGGGATATTGTTGAGTTACTTTTAAACAAATTATTCTTTCAGGTCTTGTTTTTATGATGATGTAAGCCTGTCCGGAGCAAATCTCAATCTAGGGTTAAATGTTCCCTAATGCTGAGACAAGATCTTCCTCAGCACTCAATTGAATTCCTAGGGAATTATGATTTTCAGGCAGGCAAGAAAAGACACTATGCCTAGCTTTTCTGAGTGCTGGGGACTATTCCATCTAATTTTTTATTGGACTTTTCCCCTCTGTTTAGGTACTTTCCTCACACACATATGTATAATCAATAGTAGTGATTAATACTATTTTACAGTAATCAATACTCTGCCAAATATTTGAAAAAACCTTTTTCAGGTCTCTAAGCTTCTCTCTGTGTAGAGCCTTCTTTTCTCTGTCATCTGACCCATAAAGTCCAACAGCCTTGACCTCCCTGGACATCAGCTCCCTCTGCTCAACTCCGGTTAGCTGTTGGGCTCTCCCTCAGTTCTTTCTTACTCTGCTGTGGCCTGGGGTCTCTCTCAAGGCAGCAAGTGGGGGCAAATGCAGGGCTCATCTCATTTGTTTCCTGCTGTCCAATGCGCTGCAACAATATTTTGCATATTACATTTGATAATGCACGTGTATTTTAAATTTTGTGGATAAATTCAGTTCCCGTTACTCCATCTCACTAGAAGTAGATTTAAAAAAATTTTCTATTTAGATTTTAACATATTTATTTTATAGTATTTTTCTTATTTTATAGTACAATATTACTTTTATTCAATATCTACAACTGTCCCTATAGGTAATACATTTTCTCATAGAACTGATGTTTTTTTTTTAACTGGTTTTTTTTCATGTACCTTGAGGTGTGGAAGCACGGCACTTCAGTAATATACCTATAACAAAGCTTCACAAGTGCATCTGCAGGAGTCTACAAATTTCACCCAGGTAGTGGTTATATTCATTTATCAGGTTGAAATTTATGGCACTGTGTGAACAGCTTACATTTATATTTCAGCCTCACATGTACTGGAGACCTGTTTTGCAGATCTGTCCCTCGTGATTCTTTTCCCAAACAGGTCTATCGCTCTTCGTCCTTCACCCTTTCCCTCTCCTCTCCATCCAGGTTTCTCTTTTTCTGATTCCAAACTTTATTTTTTATGTGAGAATCTAATATTTGCCTCATTAATGCATGTGTGAAACCTCATGGTGGGAATTAAATGAGTTCCTGAGTTGTAATAATTTTTTATATAATATGAATATAAGTCCATTATTATGTATAGAATTTATAAATATCTTTCCCTCTTATGTGGACTCTCTTAACTTTCTTGATGATGATGATGTTTGAAACATAAAAGTTTTTTTTTCTACATATTCATGCATCAGGTTTACTCCTTTGATAGAATGAGCATTGAAAAATATGCAGCAAAAAGAAAGAAAGGAAGAAAGAAAGAAAGAAAGAAAGAAAGAAAGATGACTACTCCTTGAAACATAAAAGTTTTCAATTTTGATGCACACCAATTTATCTTTTTAAAAACATGACTTGCTCTTTTGGAGTCATATCTAAGAAACTATTGCTTAATTCACGATCCCAAAGATTTCTATATTTTTGTCGAAGAGTTTCAGCTTTTACATTTAGGTCTACAATTCATTTTAAGTTACATTTTGTATATTGTAAAAGATAAAGGTTTAAATTCATTCTTTTGCAAGTGTATATACAATTGTTCCAGCACTATTTGTTAAAAAGATTATTGTATCCCAAATTGGATTTTCTTGGCACCCTTATCTAAAACCAATCGACCATAAATGTCTGGCTTTATTTCTGGACTTTAATTCCAGTACTTTTCTAATATCAGTACCACATAGGCTTCATTACTGTAGCTGTGTAGTAAGTTTTGAAATAAGGAAGTGTGAGTCTCCAATGTTTTTCTTCCTTTTTGGCATTGTTTTGTTTATTCTCAGTCCCTTGCATTTTAATTTGAGATAAGAAGTTAATGCTTTTCCAGTTGCTTCCTGAGCACATAAACAGCCTTGTTCATGCAGTGACCTTCAAGAATCCCAAGAATATGAAAATTATTTTCAAAGAATGTTATGGACATCTCATTGCTCAGTTTTTCTCTCTTTTCAGTGAACTTCTTATTAGCCCCAAATGGTGGTGCCATCTCAGGTATCTCAATGTTAAAAATTGCCACTATTTCTGAAAAATGCCCTGGGAATAGGGCTGTTTACATGGAGTGAGTCCTGACGGAGGTCAAATAAGGAGAAGCCCTAAAAATGAAACTTTTCAGTGAGCTTCCAGACAGGTCAAATAGTGACAATTTTCCAGGAGTGGGAAATTTGGCTGTTAGATTGTTGGTAATGCTGTTAATTTTTAAGGCTGCCATGGAGTTGGGGAAAGAGGACAGAATTAGGGCAAGTTAAAAACACATGGACTCCACCAAAATATTATGAGAAATGATAAATGAATTCAGTAAAGTAGCAAGACACCAAAATAATATACAGAAATTGGTGGTGGCATTTTTATACACTAATAATAGACTATCAGAAAGGGGAACTGAGAAAATAATCTTATACACAATCACCACCAAAAATAAAAGGTACCTTCAAATAAATTTAATCAAGGAGATAAAAAACCTGTACTCAGACTATCACAAGATAGTGAAGAAAGAAATTAAGGAAGATATAAATAAGTGGAAGCATATATTGTGTTCATGGATAGGAAGAATTACATCCTTAAAATGTCCATGATTAATTACTTTATAGATTCAATGCAATTTCTATTAAAATATTAATGGTGTATCTCATAGAACTGAAGAAACATTCCAAAAATTTATATGGAACTAAAAAAAGACCTCAAATAGCCTCAACAATCTTGAGAAAGAAGAACCAAACTAGAGGCTATTGTGCTACCTGATATCAAACTATACTAAAAGGCTATAGTAATCAAAACAGCATGGTACTGGCACGAAAACAGGTGTATATATCAATGGAACAGAAGGGAGCCTAGAAATAAACCCACACCTCTAGGGTCAATTAATATTTGACAAAGGAGGCAAAAAATGTACAATGGGGTACAGACAGTCTATTCAATAAGTGGTACTGGGAAAATTGAACAGATACATGCAAAAAATTAAACTAGACCACCTTCTTACACAATACACAATAAACTTAAAATAAACTAAAAACTTAAATGTTAGATTTGAAACTATAAAAATCCTGGAAGAAAACAGATGCAGCAAAACCTCAGACATTTCTATTAGCAATATTTCTTTCTGAGATATCTTATCAGGAACTAAAACAAAATAAAAAATAAACAAATGGGAATACATCAAACTAAAAAGTTTTTACACAGCAAAAAAAAAAAAAATCAACAAAATTAAAACAACCCACAAAATGGGAAAACATATCTACCAATGGTACATCTAATAAGGGGTTAATATCCAAAATTTATAAAGAACTTTTAAAACTCAACACAAAGAAAACAAAAAAATCCAATAAAAAATTGGTCAAAGGTCATGAATAGATACTTCTCTGAACAAGACATGTAGATAGCCAATGGATATATAAAAAGATGCTCAATGTCACTAATCATCAGAGAAATGAAAATTAAAACTACAATGAGATATCACCTCACACCTATCAGAATGGCTACCATCAGTAAATCAATAAACAACAAGTGCTGACGAGGTGTGGAGAAAAGGGAAGCCTAGTGCACTAGGTGGGAATGCAGACTGGTACAGCCACTGTGGACAGCAGTATGGAGTTACCTCAAAGAATTAAAAATGCAACTGCTTTATGACCTATTGAGTCACTTCTAAGACTATAACCGAAGAACCCCAAAATACTGATTTGAAACAATATATGTATCCCTATGTTCATTGTAGTACTATTTACAATAGCCAAGATTTGGAAAGAGCCCAAGTGCCTGTCAGTTGGTAAGTGGATAAAAAAGCTGTGGTACATTTACACAATGGAATGTTACTTGGCTGTAAAAAACTCGTACCTTTTGTGGCAGCATGGGTGGACAAATGCCATATGATTTCACTGATATGTGGAATCTAATGAACAAAAGAAACAAACACATAGAAACAGATTCATAGATATCAGAGAGCAGCTGTCAGAGGGGAGGAGGAGGGAAGGTGAAAAAGTTAAAGGGATTAAGCAAAAAAAAATAAAAAAACAGTTACAGACAATAGCATGGTGAATGCCAGAGGAAAAGGGGAGGCGGGAGAGTTAAAAGAGGATATAGGAAAAGGGGGAAGGGCTTTCAGGAACATGTATAAAGGGCACAGGGACAAAACCAAAGGGTAGGATCAAGGGTGGGAGTGGGGATGGCTGGGGTGGGGGGAAAATGGAGACAACTGTACTTGAACAGCTGAAAAAATATGAAAAAATATGAAAAAAAAGAAGAGGGCATAGGGGAAATAAGTGGTAACAGAAGGGGACTTGAATTTGGGTGGTGAATACACAATGTAATAAACAGATAACATATTAGAGAAATATACGGTTGAAACCTGTATAATTTTATTAACCAATGTCATCCCCAATAAATTCAATAAATAAATAAACAGATAGTAAATAAATAAATAAATACACCATGAAGCTCAGTGTTATTACTGAGATACAGCTGTTTTTCTTGAGTAATGCTCTTTGGAATGTTTTAAATATTTGGTTAATTCCAAGAGTTCTGAAAAAGAGATTTGGACACATTTGATAGTGTTCTCATTGCTTTTATAAAGAAGCAGATTTATTGAGGTCCTTAATCTGGCATTCCAGAGTGTTTCTATCCCAAATAGGTTGTTAAGTTCCAATGTTCAGCAAGTCAGTGCTATATCTACTCTAGATTCCCACTAAGTTTTTCACATTAAGTTCCACTGGCTAATTTTATGCTTCTTCAGTCTAGGTGGTTGTTGCTGACGGTGGTGGTGGTGGTGGTAGATTGAAAGTGGAGAGGATATATTTTTTTAATTTAACCTTAAGCCTGCAATTCATGTATTTCTAGTGAGAAAGGTTCTGTATGCTTGAATTCTATACAAAACATTGTACAAAAGTGTAAAAATACAGGGTGGAGCAAAGATAGGGTTATAGGTGTGAGTGTGCCAAACAGAATTTATTCTTGTATTATTACTTATTAATTTTTGTATTATTTTCCATATAAAGAACTGTAAACCTATTTTTACTCCTTCCTGTTCTTTCAGAAAAATGATGGCAAGAATTTGTTAAAGTGA
The DNA here is from genome assembly GCA_004026765.1 of Micronycteris hirsuta. NCBI lineage: Eukaryota > Metazoa > Chordata > Mammalia > Chiroptera > Phyllostomidae > Micronycteris > Micronycteris hirsuta. Next base: position 31,001 of record PVJI01003921.1, on the reverse strand, counting down.
AACGATTTGAAGATTAAGAACAAAAAGGTAAATTTTACAAAGTCACAAGTGGTGGTAAGAGTTGAGATCCATAGCAAAGGTGATAGCACAGCTCTTGGTCATAAAAAAGCCAACCTTTCTGCTAAAATAAAAAGAAGAAACTAAGAATAGGAATGGCAGAATAGGAGGAACTCTAGAGTTGTGGGAACGCGCAAGTAAGGAAGTTCTTGTCTCATGATCTATTTTTTTTCTCAGAATGGAATGCAGAAAAAGGTTGGAAATGGCGGAATAAGTTATTTTAAAATATGAAGGCATGTTGAAATAACAAATGTAGAGGATGGAAGGACAAACAATAGGATTCAGAGAATAATTTTTTTGGTGTTGTGAAAATCATAAATCTGTAATGCTGATACGACACTGGAGATCCGCCTACCGGTTTCAACCCATATGGAATCACATCCCTTTCCACAAATACACCGTGCTCTTGTATACCTCCATACTTTGTTCAATGCCTTTTTCAGTTATCGGTAATATAAAGCATGCAGTTTTCCTGCATCTCTCATTTGCTTCCTTCAAAGGGAAACCTATGCTTTGTCTGATTAATGGGTTTGATAAACAGCCACAGCCTTCATGCTAAATGTGTCTCGGATCACTCTTCATGTACATAGCCCTACTCGGGTGGGGCACACCTACAGGGTCAGGTCTTTCCTGACTTGTATGGAAAGCAGTACTTAGCTTCTTTCTGGAACAATTCTTAGACTGCAATTTGTTTGAATAAATCAATGGATTTAGTAAGTTGGAAGTTAAGAAGCACATTTTTATATCTGATTCAAGCTCCATTCTCCATTAATTTCAGTTATAAAAAGATGGGTTGGTCCTTGTCTTAGTTAGTTCAGGCTACTCTAATACGATGCCATAGAGTGAGTGGCTTACCCACAACAGAAATTTACTTTACAGAGTCGTGGAGGCTGGGAAGTCCAAGATCTAGGTGCCAGACGTGTCTGGTAAGGGCCTGCTTCCCAGTCATGAGCTCTGTTTTCTAGCTCTATATTCACATGGAGGAAAGAGGAAGAGAGCTTTTTGGGTCTCTTTTATTAAAGACATTAGTTCTGTTCATGATGCTTCCACTTTCATGAACTTCCAAATGCCTCACCTCCAAATATCAGCACATTGGTCATCAAGATTTCAACGTACAAATTGGGGGAGAGGGTATACAAACATTCAGGGGATATAAAATCCCCTTTTGTTTATTTCAGGTTATATATAATTATCATCCTCAAATGCCAGCAAGCTTAAAGAAATTTTGACGTTATTGGTCTTCTTTGTGAGTGTATCTGTTATTCTGTATTAGACTTTAAGCATCCTGAGTGCAGTGAACATGCTTGCCACCACTGACTACTTAGTACCTAACCAAGGGACCGAAGCATAGCAGGCACGCTGGGATTGTTGACTGAACCCGAGGGCAGTTTCTTTAGGACAAAAGGAAGAAGAATGTGGAAACTTTAGGCAAGTCTCCCACTTTCATTTTTTTAAAGTGGGTTCTCTATAAGAAACTGCCCAATAGAGCACTATAATGTAAAAATAAGCTTAGAGGGAAGAGAGAGATACAGTAGAAGTAATAGATAGATCTAGTTTCTTTCCCTGACTCTAAATAAAATGTCAGGGAATGAAGAACCTTTACAAATCATGTATTCTGGTTTTGAAAAGAAATGAAGAATATCTTTGCATAGTGCTGTGGCATGATCTCTAGGGTATATCGGGAATGGATAAATAAAGGTGGAGAAAATTTGTATAAGATACTAGTGCTTATATAAGAATTGGGAAATGCAAATATATGTAGACATATATTTGTATTAACAAGATATATAATAAAAACTTGGCAAGTAAACATGAAATAATTAGCCTCCAATTAAATTATAAGAGTTAAATTTCCCTTATTTGCAACCTCTGGTTGTTGTCCGCTCCCCCCTCAAGTATACACCTCTCTTAAAAAGACACTTGGAAAAAGCCTTTTGTGATCACATCAGTTTCTACAAGAAATGTGTGATCTCCTTGAAGAGTGCAGGTGTTTGCCTGTGAGATCTGACACTTGGGTTGCCAGGGTTACAGTCTGCTCCTCGGTAATGAAAAATAAATCAGTGCGAGAGTAAAAAGATGTGCAAATAGACCAGCTACAAAGTTTATTTTTTAAAAGTATGGCTTGTTTCAATAATGAAGGAAACACAGGAAATGGGACCTCTCAGACTCATTTTCAGTTTCTCCCTGCGTCTGAGGGAGCTCCTGGCGAGCTCCTTGCGCTCTGTCGCTGACACCCCCTTGCTGTCTCCCTCATCCTACAGAGGAAACGTGCTTCTTTGTTTAAGGTGTGAATAACTTTATAGCTTGTAAAGGGTATCATTTCACCCAAAATGATTCTCTTCCATAGTAAAAACCTAAAATGCATCCATCCCAGCACTCTCTTCCCCTCCCCCGCCAACCCAGGACTTTTCAAAAGATACTGAAATAGTACCACTTACTTGTTCTTTCCCCACGCCAGAGATTTAGTTCATTGGTCCCATGATATCCTTGCCTGAATATTACTATTCCAAAATGATCCTTTCTGAATTGGGAATATCGAGTCTGAAATCTGGAAAATAATTTCTAGTTTAAGGAAAAATAAACCAACAATCCTAATATTCTACATTTATTATTAATGACTTATCCAATGAAGAACAAGATGACACATTTAAAAATCAGTTAAATCTCTGAACTGAGGTAGGAAGTGAAGTTGGATTAAATGTCTGCTCAATCTGGCGATCACGCCTATTTTCTTGAATAATTTATTTTCAGTCCTCTCACTTAAATTTTCATTGAGATAATGTGGATTGGATATTTTCAGAGTTATTTTTTGCTTTAGCAATTTTGTGTCTCTTTTTATAATAATTTCCTTTTTAGTAAAAGGACAAAAATGTGATTTTCACCATATGACATTGCTAAAGCAAAATTAATTTAAAAATCAAATAATTGTGTGATATTAGTTCAAGAGAGTTGGAACAATGCAACAAATTTTCAAGGCAGAAATTGACTTCAGTTACTTTAGAATTCAGAAACCCACTAATGCTCTGGCTGGTGTGGCTCTGTGGATTAAGCACCAGCCTGTGAACCAAAGGGTCACTGGTTCAATTTCCAGTCAGGACACATGCCTGGGTTGTGGGCCAGGTCCCTAGTATGGGGCACGTGAGAGGCAACCACATATTGATGTTTCTCTCCCTTTCTTTCTCCCTCCCTTCCCTTCTCTCTAAAAATAAATAAATAAAAAATCTTTGATAAAAAAATAAACTCACTAATATGACAGTAATACAATCTTGAAGGATATAAATTCACAAATGTGCTGAGATTAGGAGAGGAAGATGATGAAGTCCAACAATTCTTACACATTTATGGAAGACATTAGGAGCATAGAATAATTTTGACAGGTGAAATGAAGCTAATTAGCGAACAAGAATGCCTTCTTGAAAGTTAAAAATACAATCTGAATTAGACTTACATCAAAACTAGACAAAGAAATGCCTTCAAAGCAAGTATGAGAGCAAATTACTTTCAAATATAATATTTTAATAAAGCTTCTGTACCTATTAAAAAGCAAACTTCCCATAAAATATTTCTCCATGTCATGTAAATGCTCAGTAAATATGGCACCTTTTTAAAAATGGCACGTAGATTCCCGTACCATTTGACGCATTTGTTCAGCCTCCTTCCCTTGGCTCTCTCTTCCTCCTGTAAGGCACAGTCCGCACTGCAGCCAGTGACATCTGAAATGCACAGGAGATGATGTCATTGATGTGATAGATTATGTTCAAATTCTCCAAAATCTTCCCCCGGCTGTGAATTGAAGCTGTGACCTGACTCACAGCACGGGCTGCAAAGCCCTGCAGGGTCTGGTCCCCTCCCAGCACCCCGCCTCACCTGTCCCACTTAACTGTTCTCCCTCCAGTTCCACGCAATGTGCAGTTTCACATCCACATCGTGCTTTGTCATGTCCCGGGGCCTCTGGCAGACAATTCTCTGTGTGTGAAAAATTCCCCAACTTTTCTACCTGTTCTTCATTGCAGTTGGGACGAAATAGGATGATGTAAGGCACGTTCTGCACCTCATCAAAGGCCCTGTAATAACGAGCTTCTACCTAACTCTGCAGTTTCATTTCAACCCACACTGCTTGCTCCCTGGTTCCAGCCGCAGCAGCCCTCTTCACACTCCTGTGGACACCGAGTTCGTGACCATCTCCGGTTTTCCACATACGCTATCCTTCCATCCTAGAAGTTTCTTTCTTTCCTCCATTCTTCACCCACTTAACTTCTATACACCCCTCAGGTCTCATTTCACATGACATTGCCTCAGGGAAAAATCTCCTCAATTTATCCCTACATTGGACCAGGAACATTGTTTTATGTTTTCAAAGCACCCTGTGTTTTTTTCTTCATAGTGTTTATTATATTTTAATCATGTGTATTTTATTGTGATATTAAAAATTAATATCTATCATCTACCATGAGATTTTACAATTATTGGAGGCTTGGCAATTTTTCCTTGACAAGAAATAGAATTCTTCTAGACATCCCAGCTGCTGGCAGAGCACTGGACAAACCTACCAGTCATCTGATAAACACTTACTAAATGAGTTGTATTAATAATTTGCAGTTAAGGAAATGGTTATCTGATGAGAAAAAAATGACCACACTTTCTATCTTTTTATCACAGAAATACAGCATAGACCAGTGTGCCTACAACATCTGCACACAGACTTTAAAGAAGCTCATGGGGAGTTTAGATGAGTTAACGCATGTAAACAGCCAGACTGGCTCAGCGTTCAGCACTTGATTGGAATTCACTTCTCTTCAGCCACCTTCCTCCACACAATGCAATATAATGCAAATTGAAAACAATAGTCCCTCTTTTCATTGTAATTGCATATAAAATGTTGTTGGTAAAAGATTTAAGAAATGATTTAAAACATCACCTCTCTTAAAATATTTTTTTCTTCAGAAAAGCTAAAGTGATATTACAAAAGTAATGAAAATCAGAATTTTGATCCCCCAAATAACTGGACAATTTTAGCAAACAGTCTTTGTATTAATATTAATTTTTACTCTACTTAAAAAATAGTCAAATATACAGAATTTTTACTGTTTATGTTGTTCTCTACTAAAACCATGGGCTAAAGAATGAGCAGAACCTTGGGGTTTTGTTTTTTGAAAGTTCATGTTTATCTCCGTGATGTTCTTGAAATTGCATATTTGAACATTATGCAATAGACACATTCCTTATGATAAATGCAAACAACAATTTAATTTTCAAAGAGAGACTAACTTCCTCCAGTATCAATTTGTTCAAAAGTATATCTTTTCAATTTCATACAATAAAATGGGCATATTTATGTAACTTTTTAAAAAAGATTTTATTTATTTATTTTTAGAGAGAAGGACAGGGAGGGAGAAAGAGAGGGAGAAAAATATTGATGTGAGAAATGTTGATCAGTACACGCCCTGACCACATACCAAACCCACAGCCCAGGCATGTGCCCTGACTAGGAATTGAACCTTTTGCTTTGCAGAATGACACTCAACCAACTGAACCACACCAGTCAGGGCGAATGTAAGTTATTTTGACACTCTTATCTTTTTGGATCTTCAAGAAATCCTGAAAGGTTTTTGGACAAAGTATATATTCCTATTTGGAAGATGAAGAATTTGAAACCCAGAGAGATTGATTTGCAAAAGTTTGTTCTTGCACTACTGAAGATAAGGTTGAGAGATAGAGTCCTCTTTACTGTTCCTACATAGAATCTAATATGATATGTATCCTGAATTACACTACAAATTATAAATATGTGCATATACATTTCAAATAGCATAAACTCCCTTCCCTAAAGAGGGTGTGTCTCTTAAAGAATCTTTATGTTGAAAAAAATGGTGGGCTTTTTGTGGGAGCATTTCCCTTTTGTAGCTTTTACAAAATCAAATGTTCATTGTTCTTTCCACTGATAGATTAATCTTTGCTCTGTGGCTTTGATCAGTCATTGGATATGCTTCACCTCTGCTCATTAACTTATTCTGGGATAAAGGTGTGTCTCTCATGTGGGCCAAGGACAGCCTCATGCTAGAGGACCAGTGAGCCAGAGGTAGACAGGAACTCGGGATGCCTGTAAGAGTTTCTGATTAGCTGTATAGTATTTTACTCACAAGTCATTGGCACAAGCTTACTACATGAGTGAACCCATGTCAGCGTTTGGGGGATGTAAACTCTTCCAATAGGAAGCACTGGAAATTAGCACAGCAATTAGTGACCAAGTATAATCCTCTTACAGAGAAGAAAAAGTTAATGACTGTGAAAAATAATGTGATCTATCAAAGACTTCTCTTTTGATTACTCATATTTACTTCTCTCCTTTCTGCATGCCAAATATTCTATTTATTATCCCCAAGGAAGATAGCCTAAAATTTCATCCCACCATGCTCTCAGACTTGAGGTCCAAGATCTCATGATAGTCTTTACATCAGATCCAGATATAGCTCCTCTTGGGCTGGAGAACTGTGAGTTTAAAAAAAGGTTTCTGGTTCCCCCCCCCTCCCCCGCACCCTCCATACACTAACACACACCCCATTTTAAAAAGGGGAAAAGAGAAAGTACCCAGAAATCACTGGGCTATGGAAATTTTAAATTCCATTGGGCAAATATTAAATATCTCACCCTGAAGTTTGGCTATGTGCCTTAATTGGACACAGATCCTACTCCCTGCAACTGACTCCACAGTTCATTACTCTTTGTGAGTCTTTATTCTGCTCTTTGAAAGGTCCTTTCTTTTCCATTATTCTCTTTGTTCAAATCTGAGGAAAGCATTAAATAATATGACCTCCATGGAAACTGAACAGTATTTTTGTTTAATTTATGCCCGTACATATTTGAAAACCAGTGATTGTTTCACATCATAAACAGCCACAATCACTTTTAATTTAGGTTTGATTTTAGTCAACTGTTTGCAGTGTTATCCGCAATCACAATACTTTTCAACTACTTTATCTCTCTACACTGAAAGCTGCTTTGAGATAACAATTTTAATCCCCTGTTCTTGAGCCATGTTGCCCAGACAAAAAGATACACTGGTATCTATAGTGATACAGAGAACCGCGGTTTTGTTCATTTGGTTTATGCCTTAAGATTGTATCTGATTCTTTGAATAATTTCTCTATTTGAGTAGGAATTGCAAATCTTAGCCCTTCAAGATTGAGAGTCTCTGGATTCTTTCTTTGCATCCCTGCTAACAAATGAGAATTCTTTTCTAAGCACATACTATAGTACTTGTATTACTTATTTAATGTAGTTAAAAACAAAAACTATAGTAAAATTTTGTGTCATAAAACCTATTCCCCTAAATCCACAAATTATTGAGTACATTGTTTGCCTCGCATGTTCTCAGTGCCTGCAGTGTGCCTAATGTTTTTACCACGGCTGATATCTGCAGGCTTTTTTTCACCCTCCCATGAAAGCTCTATTCCTGGCTTCCTACACGTTCCTAGTGACATAGCTTGAGGTATTTACTTAGGGCAGCACCCATTTCTGGTGCCGCTTTGTGTGAAGCAGTCAGCTTTGTTGTACCAAAATCTCAGTGGTTTACAAAAATAGAATTTCTTACTCATATTAAATGTATGTTGACTGGCTGCTATGGTTTTGTCTATCTCTTCTCCATATGAGTTTTTATCCCAGGAAATAGGCTGTACAAGAACCCTTTGTCTAGAAGAACATGATGTCCTTGAAAAATGAGCAGTTTGCTCAGCTTACTTTATGCCTGTGGGTATTTTGAAAACCAATGACTGTTTCACCTCACAAATAGTCACAATACATTTATTCTTATGGCAGAGGTAAAGAGCAAGAAGTATTATAGCATTTTTAAGCATAAATGAATGTCTTAGCTAGCATGCAGGCTAGAGTGTTGGATTTTTTTTTGAGCCAATACTTTCCTGTTGTAACAGAAGCCCTTGTGGTGCTATTCTGGGTACCCCACCACAAAGAGGTTCTGCAGTAGTGACTGTGAGCTTTATTTTACTGCTATTCATCAAATCTTAGGTTTCTTAGATTAGCAGACCATCCAAGGTTGCATAGGTAAGCTTATTTCTATAACAATGGGGGAACCAAAGGGTAAAGATGTAAACATCTTTCAAAGGTATATATCCCAATAGTTAGTGTCTAATCAAGGGACAGAATTTGGCTCATCTTGCTTTTAGTGCAGAATTGTGTCCACTGCTCTATGCTTATTCCTTCTAAAGAAACATGAATTTACTTAGTGAAACCAGAGTTTTTGTTATTATTGCTGTTTGTGCTGTTATTAATATGCATAACAAAGGATTCTATGTTCACCTTGTCTTCATCTCCTTTTTTTCAGTCTCATATGCATACATACTTTCTGTGAGCTTGGGCTAAGTTATGCAGTGTGTCTCCATCAGTCCGTTTAGGCTGCTATTATATAAGAACAAATGACCCCAAAATCTTAGGCTTAAAATGACAAAGATTTATTTCTCACTTCTGTTTACATGTATTTCAGGGTGGTCAGGGCTCTGTTCTCTGTCCTCTTTCCTCTATTACTAAAAATGAAAAGAAGATGTTATCTGGGATATAACTGTCCCACGGCAGTAAGAAAGATGGCAAGGCCATAGGAAAGCTCTCATTTTTTTTCCTGGAAGGTCATCTGAATAAACTTCTGGCCATATATCGTTGGCTAAACTGATGTTAATGGGATTGATGCAATAATTCCCATAGGTAAAATTTCAGAGTAGAAGGAGAGGGAAGGTAGAAATTATTTTGACAATTGTATAATTTGCATGCACATACAATATCTCAGAGAAAAAATAATTTGTCATCTTCATTACTTTATTTTATTGGAATAATAGATTTTAAAGTATGTTTGTTTAGAAAGGGCTGAAATATGTAGAAAATAGTGTTCTTGTTGGCTTTATCATGAGATGTACACCAGGACTGTACATCTAGCATAGAAAAGTAAGTTCCTAATAAACCAATCTTCCCACAAATAGGAGCTATTGACTCAAAAAACAACTACCCGAGAGCACTGGAGATGGAAGCTGAGCAAGCATCCTTTGAAGAGAAGATGATACTTGAAACATGTAGGCAGCAGGGAGTAAGTACCTTCTTTTTTAGCTGCACTATGCAGAAACAATCACAGCAGCTGCACTGGGCATGGGGTGACTGTAACAATGATACAAAAAAGACTCACCCTCATTTTGGGAGAGAAATTGGTGAAGAGAACCAGAGCTCTTGGAAGGAAAATATCCAGAGAACAAGAATCCCTAAAACCAGAGCTGTTGACATTTGAAATATACATGCACAAGCAAGCTGAAAGCAGTTAAGAGTTAAGGTTAAAGAACTAAACTACAGTCTAAGCCACTGCCACTACAGATGTATATTCTTCAATTCCAGTCTAAGTTAATTTCCTGAAAAACAAAAGCTTCAACACTCTTTAAAACACTGTAACAAAATTTCAAACCTGCACAACGTAACATTCATAATGCTCCAAGCCAAATGCAAAATCACTTCATATTCAAAGAACCAGAAACAATGACCCGTTTTAAAGGAATAAGGAAATCAACAGCTGTCAACATTTAAGATGAACAGAGGTTGGAATGAGACAAACACTATGCTCAATCAGATAAAGATATGCTTGCAATAAGTAAAAGATAGAAAGCCTTAGCATAAAAGTAAAAATATAAATAGGAACACAGTGGAAATATTAGACTTGAAAAGTACAAGATCTGAAATATAAATTTCCTGGACAGGGTTAAGTAGCAAATGGAGATCACAAAAGCATGTAAGTGAGCCTGAGACATATCAACAGAAATCATCCAATTTGAAGACTAAAGAAAAACAATATATAAACTGGGCTGTGGAAAATATGCACTGGGTGTCAGAGACCTGTGGGTAATTTCAGAATTAGTGTCATGAAGGAAGGTGCAGGTTTATAGCAGAAAACTTCTGAAGAAACAGTGAATTAAAACTTCCCAAATCTGGCAAAAAAAAAAAAAATACGCTAACACATACATGAATTTAAAAATATCAGGAAGCTTCAAACAAAATAAATGTGAAAAGAATCATATGTAGGCACAACATCATAATCAAACTGCTGAAAGGCAAAGATATGGAGAAAATCTTAAGTGCATCCAGAAAATAAGAACAATTTATATGCTGTGGAATTATCATTCAAATGATGGTAGATATGACATCAGAAACCATTACGGAAAGACAACAGTCAGACAACATATTTATTTATTTATTTTTTAATCATCACCCAAGGACAAGTTTATTGATTTCAGAGAGGAAGGGAGGGAGAGAGAGAGAGAGACAAATGTGGATATGAGAGAAAAAAACATCAATCAGTAGCCTCCCGTACATGCCCCTACTAGGGATTAAACCACAATTTAGGTATGTGCCCTGACCAAAAATCGAACCCGCAACCTTTTGGTGTATAGGATGACACTCCAACCAACTGAGCCACTCAGCCAGAGCATAAATTTTTTTTGAAATATAAGTATGTCCCATGCAATAGACATCTGTAGATTTATATGCTACATCTGGCAACCCTATTGGGTTTAACTCTCAGCATTGCCATGGGAAAGCCATGGTATTTAAGGGAACTTATTTAGCCTCGGTGTTTCAGTATCTCCATCTACAGAATGGGGATGGTAATAATGCCATCTGTCTCCTAATGTGCTTACCATGATGACAAGATCTTAACAAAAAGACTTGCCTATAGCAAACACTCAGTAAAAGTCAGACAACATATTTAAAGTCTAAAAAGAAAAAAAGAAAAAAAGAAAAAAAGAAAAAACTAATGGTTAACCCAGAATTCTGTATCAAGAAAAAAATAAAATAGAGTTTTAAAAAGATATTTCAGATAAAGTAAAACTATAGAAAATGCGAATTAACATTCTTCAGGTTTGAGGGTAATTGATATTAGAGAGAAATACAAATATTTGGGAATAAATAAAGTTAAAATAAATGAAGATAAAAAATATAAATACCTGGTTAAATATAAAAATAATAATATCTCATAATTTCCTTAACATATAAGGGTATTATAAAAATTGACTTAGTTTTACATACCTACAACAAACACATGGAAAATACAATGTTTAAAAATTCAATTTGCATTCACCCCCCAATCATAAAATGCTTAATAAAAACTTAACAAAGTATGAATAAGACTTTTACAATGTAAACTACAGAAAATGAGAGAAATTAACAAAAACCTAAATAAATGAAGGAATATTACACATTCGTGGATAGAAAGAATAAGTATTTAAGATGCAGTATCTCTTAAAAAGTTATCTGTTATATTAAGATGTAATACATTAAAATTACATTAAGATGTAATATCTCTCAAAAATTAAATAAAATCTCAATAAAAAGTCTAAACAGCTGTTTTGGAGAAATTAACAAGTTGATTCTAAAATGTATGTAGAAATGCAAATGACCTAGATAAGTGACAGCAATGTTAAAAAAAAGAAAACCTGGTAGACTTACACTATCAGACTCTGAAAATTAAAATAACACTGAAATAATCGAAACAATGTATAGATTAATGGCACAAAATAGAGTATCCAGAAATAGACCTAAACACATTGATTTTCAACAAAATTCCAAGTCAGTTCAAAGGGGGAAAATGTATTTTCAAAAGTGGCACTGGAACAACTTGCTATCAGTTTGAAAAATATAATAAAAATAATCCCAATGCTAAATCACACAAAACCGACCTAAACAGATAATAGGCCTAAATGTAAATGCTTTAGCCATAAAACACCTATTTTAAAATAAAGCAAACATAATCTTGGAGATGTAAGGTTTGGCAACACATCTTAAATAAAACATATAAGGTAGAATCACAGTAGAAAATTTTGTAAATGGGACTTCATAAATGGTAAAATGTTTGCTCTTCAAAGTATACTATTAAGGTAACAAACAAAAAAGTCAAATAAAGAAACTTGTTGATTTGCAAGCTGTATCTGAGAGGCTGAGAAGCCATGCAGAGTTTCTGACACTAGAATGGGACTCACTGAAAAAACTGGATCTCAAGAACCAGCAATAGGTTTCTGCTACATATCCTGGTTTACCTGTCTTCGCACATAATTTCCATGTAAATTGAGGACTGAAACAAGAGTATTGAGAAAGAAGCAGTAATTCTACTTGGACGGACAAACCACAGAAAAGAGGTGATATCGATCTAAGCTTTGGAGATGAGTTGTAGCTTTCCTGGCGAGGTAGTAGGGAGCTCTTTTCTAGGCAGAAGGCATAATTAACAACTAGTCTTTCATATGGTTTCTAAGAGAGCTGCCTTCTCTCAGCATATGGTAGAAGGAAAAGACAATGAAAGAGAAGTTCAAGGAGGTACTGATGAAGTTCTAGCCTTTTTTCAGAAAAGATAGTTACTGTCTTTGCTTGCCCGGTTCCTATCCAATGGTTAATCTACCCTCTTAGAGGCAGAGCAAGCCCTACAGGCTTTCGTTTTCAGTGAGCTGTCGCTCTCAGGAATTAATTTAAAATATCATGAGAATGAGCACCCGGGCTTCACTTTAATTTTTTCCTTTTTAAAATTTTATTGAGCACCCCTCATTAGAGCCTTTTTATTCTTAATATTATTCTTCAAAATGACCTGATTTTTAGGTAAATATTGAATAGGAAAAAAATTAGCTGGCTTTTGCCAACCTTGATGTTGACCTTGGGGTCAGAAAAATGAATTCATTCTTGTTCTGCTAATGCATAGCCTTGACCAGGTATTTCACCTCCCTGAGCTTCAGATTCCAACAATGCCATCAGACTAGAACATTACTCCGTAAGTGGCATGCCTAAAATGACAGAAGAAGAAAAAATTACAGGGAACCAACAGTGGAGTGGATGAAGCCAGATTCAAATCAATTATTTGGAACATAAGGAAGAAAAAGCATTCAATTAGAAAGCAAGAAGAAAAAATAATCAGAAAAATAAAACAAGGATTGGCTAAGGAACTTCTGGGACAATTTCAAACATATTAACATTCAAATCATAGGGGTGCCAGAGGGAGAAGAGAAAGAGCAATAAATTGAAAGCTTATTTGAAAAAATAATGAAAAAAACTTCCCTAATTTGGTGGAGGAAATAGACATACAAGTCCAGGAAGCAAAGAGAGTCCCAAATAAGGTGGACACAAAGGACCACACCAAGACACATCATAATTAAAGTGCCAAGTGTTAATGATAAGGAGAGAATCATAAAAGCAGCAAGAGAAAAGCGGAGAGTTGCCTACAAAAGAGTTCATGTAAGACTGTTGGCTGATTTCTCAAAAGAAACTTCTCAATCTAGAGACTGGCAAGAAGTATTCAAAGTGATGAAAAGCAAGGGTCTACAACCTAGATGATTCTATCCAGCAAAGCTATCATTTAGAATGGAAGGGCAGATAAAGTGCTTCCCAGACAAGGTAAAGCTAAGAGTTCATCATCACCAAGGCATTATTATACGAAATGTTAAAGGGACTTATTTAAGAAAAAGAAGATTGAAACTGTGACAATTAAAATGATGATAAATTTACAACTATCAACAAGTGACTCTAAAAAACAAACTAAGCAAACAAGCAGAACAGAAACAGAATCATAGATAGATATGGAGATCATTTGGAGGGTTATCAGTTGGGAGGGGGAGAGGGGAGAATGGTGGAAAAGGTGCAGGGATTAAGATGTACAAATTGGCAGGTACAGAAGAGGCAGAGGGATGTTAAGGACAGTATAGGAAATGGAGAAGCCAAAGAACGTATATGCTTGACTATGGACATGAACGAAGAGGGAGGGGATTAATGGAGGGAACAGGGGGTACCAGGTGGAGGGAGAAAGGGAGAAAATTTGGGACAACTGCAATAAAACAATGAATAAAATATACTTAAAAATTTTTAATGACAGAAGATATATTAAAATGCCCATTAGTCTATTTGGTGTGTACAAAGCTGACTGCAATATGAATCAGTAACACATTCTGCCTACTGTGTGAAAAGTCTCATGCTAAGACTGCTATCACTGAGTTATCCAGAAACACAAGCTACGCCATGATAATTTCTGTGAATCTTAAAAGATTGCTGAAGGTTTCCTGCATTAAACATTAGGATCATGTCCAAAGGGAACTGCTTCTCATTAATTTTCTAACTTTCCCTTCATCTTAAACTTTCTCCTTAATGTGGATATTACCTTCCCTGGTCTAAAAGCAGCTAAGGCAAAGGGCTGCGTTTATGGTATGGTGATGAGTTTTACAGGATCAATTTTTAATTTTTAAAATACCTACCTTGAAAGGCAAGAGAGGCATGCAATTATAACAAATTACAACTAATAATGATTATCTCTAGGGAAAAAATTTCTTCTGGTATTTCTAGTATCATACATCTCTTATAAAACTAATTCCAGGTCCCTTCAAATTTATTTGTCCTGTATAGATTTTTCTGCTCTTAATATTCTCCTTTAATATGAAAGTTGAATCCTTTGGCAAAGATCAAGTGTGTATAATGGATCTGGAAACATAGACTATAGTTTATTCTAATTTTAATTTAGAATATTAAATTATAATTTAGAATTATCCCAGTTTGAAATTTATATAACATGTGAAAACACACGTATCCATACATGCATGTCCATCAACCACAAATACCATCCATAGGATGTGGTGAGAGATTGTGATTGCCATTTGTTTCAGTGTTTCAACTTTGTTTATGTTTTAACCCAATACATAATTTCTTTTTTAGTTGCCTCTCACAAGACATTAACTGCCAGTCTCTGATTAAAAATAGTGGAAAGAGATCAATTTCTTTCATTAATTCCTTGGGGGAAAAATCAGTCCAATAAGAAATAAGAAGCTACCAGTCTAATCTTAGCCTCTTGATGGAAGATTTTCCTCTCTGAAAAAGAAAAGTCCTCTGCTTAATTGTCATGGCCCTTTCATCCTGCCTTGAATGCAAATGTAAACCCTTGCTTCTTAAGAATTAATAAGGTCTAGATAGTTGATATGATCAAAGGTGATCCAACCTGGAATGAACTACTTGAAATGATATTGTTATATTTGGTCATTAGATAGCTTCTTTGCTTAAGCTATAGTTTTTCAGGTATTTTGACATCTGCAGTCAGAATGCATACTTGACCTATCTTAGACAAAGCATTACTAACCATTAAATGAGTTGGTGCAGAGTATTTAGACCTATGCTTGACATATAACAAGAGTTATGTATTTCCTTATTTATTTTTTATTACCTGAGCTCAAAATGCTTATATCCATATGACTACTCAAGGTCTTCATTTGAATGTTTAGCATCAAACTTAATGTACACAATCCCAAATTCCTGTTCTACATCCCAACTCACTTCTCCCTACGTCTCACCTACCATTAGTATTGTTATCCCTGCCAAAAACCTGAGATATCTTTCATTATTCATTTTATTTCAATCCTTACATTCAATAATTCAATATAATTGCTCACATAACGCTAAAAATGCATTCAAGTCTGATTATTCCTTATTATCTCAACTGCTGTCACCTAGTTCAAGCCACTAGCATGTCTATCTGACCCCTGTAATAGTGTGCCTGCTTTCACTTTTGTGCTGCTAAACTGTGTGCTCTACAAACAAGCTAGAATGATTTGTTTAAAACATTAATCAGATCGTGTGCCTCCATAGTTAGACTGCAATGATGTTTCACTGTTCTCAGGGTATAGTTTTTACAGTGGTCTGAGGGATTGACAACTGTCAATGTCTTAGACTTTCTCTCTTTTCACTTTTTCTCATTCAACTTCACTGACAATTGATTTATTGGTATTCCACGAAGACAGCAATGCTCCCTGACTCAAAGGCTTTGCCCTTACCAGTCCTCACTGTGGGGTACCCTGTGCCCACACCGTAACATGGCTTCCTGCCTCGCTTTATTCTGGGATCGACTCAACTCTCATTTCAGCAGATACTGTCCCTAATGACCCCATTTAAAAGTGCATAGTAGAAGCAGAAAATAGTAGATTTGAACTAAATTACCACAAAGTCTTAAGATTTGATTAGTACAACCGAGAAAAATCACTGAAAAATTTTGCACCTCACTTTTCTCATCAGTCAAATGGGGAGTAATAATGCATGATCATAGGGAATGGCAAAATTCTGAGGATTATGCCTGCATGATAATGGCTCGCTAATTGTCCAACACAGGAAAGGTATACGATTCTTATTCAAGAGCGATTGAAAACAATTGGAAGCAATATTTGCCTGATGGTGGTGAGGTATATGACATACATATACCTATATTTACAAATGGTTATTCAGTGATCCTCAAAATGATTCTATGACAATAAAAACATGTAGTACTATAATCACTCATATATGAGAAAATTGAGACTCTAAATAAGGAAATAACTTTCATTCATAGCATACAAGCATTAGATTGTATATTTATTCCAACATATTTATAACTACAAATTTAGTAATTTTTGTATAATACCATACTACAGAAGATATGTCAAGGAGGAAGAAGACATAAATCTAAATAGTCTATCTAGTTAAGATTTATATTGATGAATTATCCAGTAATTTCTAATGTATTGATGCAAATATTGAACCATTTCTGCTTACACAAGGAAAAATACTATTTTCATTACTATAATTATAAAACAAATACATTTCAAAATGGTTTAGAGAGAGTTAACAGTACTCTTCGAGTTCCTGAGTTTGTCATCACAAATGAGAGACTTTCATCGACCATAAAATTAAGTTTCTCCACTGCCAATTGCTCAGCTGCGTGAGGAGACAACCTATACATATTTGTTAATTGGATGAAGCAAGCTTGCTCTGTTTTTCATTTTTCCTCACTAGCGACATAAGCTGCGTGAAGTTTTCCAAAGGGAAAACCCTCCTTGACAAGATTTACTCCTGACAAGCTGTGGAAGCAGTGTAGAGGCAGGGTTCCAAGGTGAATAAAAACGAACACTGCCACCCTAAATGCATATGCAATCGAGAGACTTCTTCAGGTCACAGACCCTTGAGGTATATGTTCTAGTGATTAAAAAAAATACATCAGTATTTTAGACGTGAGAAATATTGTGGGCCCACTGAAACTTTATTTGACAAGTGTCCAAGAGTCATCCTGCTTCAAGTCAAATGTTCCATAGCATCCTTTAACGATCATGGATTCTAAAGTGTAGTGCATTATTATCACAAAGCTTTCAATTTGCAAATGTACGTATGTCTTTTGTTTGAATTTTTGTTGAATTTTATTTTTGCCTACTATGTGCAAAGTTCTGTGTTAGATGCCAAGGGAGACACAGAGACCAGTGTTGCTTTTCTGCACTGTGGTGGTTACTAAGGTCTAGTAAGACTGATGAGACATTTATGTAGATGTGTATGGGACACATACAAAGTAATAATTTCTATACAAGCAGAAGAAAGTATTGAGTTTGGAGAATTTAAAAGAATGACTCATCATAGATTCTAAGTTTTAGAGCTGGAAGGTAGTTAGAAATTATTTAGTCTGTTCTCTTCATTTTTGATATGAAGAAATCAGAGCCCTGAGTAGAGAAATAATTTCTCCCGGTTCAGAGAGCTAATTAATAACAGACACGGGAGGAAAATAAGTTCTCCGAGTTCCCTGTCTTCTGATATTTACAGTAATGGATGTTGACAATGGTTAAGAAAAACAGCCTTGGGGTTGAGGAGAACTGAACGCCTGGATATGTTTAACATCAGGTGGCCAACTAGTTGCCACATCCATCATCTTGGCTAACCTGCCTAGCTGTATCCAACTGTGTTCTAGTGGGAATCCTTTAGGAAAACAGATCAGGACATTAAGAAAAGAAGTAAAAACCAATCCCAGCTTTCAACAGTCCATGAAACATCTAACTCTTAAATTGTGTTGTAGCTAAGGATTCTGGCTTTCCATCTACAACCATTAATACCAGTGCCTTGAGCACCGCCATTTTGGCACATAAATCTCAATTTCTTGGCCAGTCTTCCTTCCAGTACCCAGGTTCATACAGTCAGTTCCATCTGGATACTCAATTTGTACCTAAATGATATATTTAAAGTTGATTTTATTACTCCCTTGCCTTGACATGTTTCTCCTGTTCGATTCCCCTTCTCTGTATAACTACAAATGCAAGATACTAAAATAACTTGTAAATTGTTTCTTTATTAATAATTCATGCTATATCCTTATACCTCTCTCTGTGAAAGCTCCTCTGGTTCCTCTTTCCCCTAGGCTCTACCACTTCCTGATTGTCAAGTCTCTGAGATTCCCTGGGGGCTGGTATCTTCAATTGTGAAATGGAGACAGGACCTCCGTCTTCCCTCATGAGGTTGTTATGGTGGGACCATTGGCAGTTATTGGATGACTTTTTCTGTTTAAATACTTTTATCTTACTTTCTACATTTCCTCTAAGGAACATGGACTTACTTTAATAGTAACAAAAAGACTAAAAGAATTAAAGCAAAATATACATTTTCTCATGTCATTTTTGTGGTTATTTTTGTGGAAAAACAATATAGATCTGCTGTTTTAAATCCAAGCAGTACTCACTGGTTACATAATAAAAAGTAACTTCCTCCATTCATGACAGAAAAATCGTGTTCAGCAAAACTCATTTCCTCTTTTTCGTAGGCACAGCTGAACAACTACGTTTTGGTCCTTACAGGCTAAAGGTATGGCCACATGGCAGTTTCCCAGCCAACACATAAAAGAGTGATGTGTTACTTCCAGTTGTTCTCACTAAAAACAACAGCAATAACAACAAAAACTCTCCTGTGTGCTTTTCTCCATGCTCTTTGCCCTTGTTCCAGCAAAATTTCAGTTGCTGGGTAAACTTTGGAAACCGTAGGAAAAATAGACTACAAATCTCACTACCTTGAGTTCTGAATGACTGTATGAAATAAGAGATACCCAGCACCCTCATTATAATTACTTACTCTAGAATCTCCATGGATTAGTAAGGGAGCAAAAAATAAACTTCTGTGACATTTAAGTCATTATCCAATTTAGATTCTATATGTTACAATAAATAGCCTTTTAAAAATGCATTTGGCTTTCCAAATTAACTGCTTATAGTAATTAGGATAGTCTGGGTTTGTTCTGTGGTAAACAAACCCCCAAATCCACAATGGTTTCAACATAGTCAAAGTTTGTTTCTTGTTCCGGAAAACTTCTCACAGTCCTGGTGACCCCCAGGCAACTGTCTTATACGTGAGTCGGCCATTCAGACTGCTGTAATCTTGTGGCTCCCCGTTTTTGACAGGCTTTCTGCAGGAATACAGGGAGGGACTAGAGAGATTTTAAAAGGTTTTTCATTTTTGTCAGCTCACATGTCACTCCCAGTCATATTTTATTTACCAAAACTGTGTTCATGGCTCTAGGTAATTGCAAGAAGTTTGGAAAGTACTGTCTTCTGTATGTTTAAGAAAGAAAGGAGGACCGGATATAAGTGAATACCAGTCATGTCTACCATGTGACTGCAATCTACTTTTCATATGTCTTACCAAAAAGATTCTATACACATGCAAGCATATTCATAAAATATTAGATAAATGAATATCTACTAAAAATGGTGTGTATCTCTTGCTTTTTTATTTAATACAATTTGCAGATTAAGATACATATTATTCTTTTGTGAGTGCTATATTTATTTAATATGTCCCTTATTGGTAGATATTTAACTAATTTCTGCATATTTTCTACTGCAAACAATATTGCAGTGAAAATTTTTTGAGTACATAAAAGACTATCTATGGGAAAAATTCCCAGAAATGAAATTGCTAAGCTATACTTGCAGTTTTAACTTTGATATATATTTTTATGATTATATATGTATAGGCATAATTTCCTCCCAATGAGTCTGCATCAATTTATATTTTTACCAAGAGTTTATAAGGACAGTTTTTTCCTTTCAACCTTGTAAACCTGATATATTAGCAAAATTGTGTGAGGAGGGTATCATGTGTAGACTGCACATTACCCCATCATATATTTATATTTAATGAAATGAACTTTGCTCAACATTCATTTTGTTTCCAATATTCAAAATTACTAAAAATGGGGCATATAAATATATACATACATTTTATTATTTTATTAGAATTTGCTTTTAGAAGTAGATTACTAGATCTAAGATCATGAAATATTTTAAGATTCTTAACACATCAAATTGTTTTTCTAAAAGGTTTTTACCAATTTACACTTCCACCAGAGTTATAATGAGGACCAATCATACTGCATCTTTATTAATACAAGGTTTTTACCATATTTTAATCTTTGAAAATTTATAACCTACATAAGGATAGTACTGAAAATTAATAATGCAACCTTTAAAAAACTAACATGAGATATTAGCATGGGGGATTCTATCACTAAAATATCCTAGGGCAGCAATTTTCCACCAATGTGCTGCAGTACTTCGGTGCACTGAAAGAATTTCTAAAACATGCAATACCTATTTAGTCAGGGACACTGACCTCTTTTCCCTTAGACTGTTCAATAAAAACACAACAGCCAATATAACAATAGCAATCCCATGTGCATGAATCAAAATTATAGTGATTTTTTTGTTAGATGAGCAAAAAATATATTTTTGGTGTATTGCAGAATTTTAGTCATTAGTTTACATATAACATGAAATGAAAAAGGTTGAAAATTGCAGCTCTAGGAGTATATATTCTCGTGAATCTTGCATCCTTTTAAAATCTAGCACCCTTTCTTTGGGGAGATTGCACTTCCTGGGTTGCACGTGGTTTCTCTGAAGTTGTGCATTACATCAGCCTGTTGCAGGAGCCCTCTCTTTCCCTTTGCGGCCAAGTGCTCCAAACTGCGCCAGCTCAAGATCTTCTTTAATATTGATAGAATCTGGAATAAAATACTTCTCGCTTCCCTTAGGATGGCTTTAAAAAATGAGAGGAAATAATGCTGGACCTGCCAGGGACCATATCTCATTTTAAATATGAAGAATGAGGCTTTTTGCAGAATTAAGTTAAACATAGATAAGGGGAGAAAGAGAGAGAGAGGGGGAGAGAATATTTTAGCAGTGCTGAGTGCATAAACCATGCCCTAGATTCTTTGTTTTTCTATAGCTTTTTCTTTTTACTCATAAACTACCCTGATCTTCCCAGCCAGTGAAGGGTTTTTTTGGTATAAACTTACTTGGGGTGAGTTCCTGCCATCTGCAACTGAAATAACCCTAATGCACACACTAAAGCAGTACACTCCCATCCTTCTTTGCTACACAATTCAACTCTCACTAAATTTCACAAAGAAAGCAGTATTAGATCCACATGTGCCTCCCAGATAATCAGAATTTTTTTTCCTGACCCAGGCATAATTTTAATATTACTTATTAAATTACAAAGTAGTATTAAAAGTTGACAATTCTTCTTTGAAGGAAATCTATTTTTTTTTTTTTTAGGATTTTATTTATTTTTAGAGAGAGGGGAAGGGAGGGAGACAGAGAGGGAGAGAAACAGCAATGTATGGTTGCTTCTCACATGGCCCTCACGGGGACCTGGCCTGCAACCCAGGCATGTGCCCTGACTGGGAATCGAACCGGGACCCTTTGGTTCCCAGCCCACGCTCAATCCACTGAGCTACACCAGCCAGGGCTGACAATTCTTCTTTGAAATAAATAATAATTAAAAATTTGATAAGCCAAAACCTATTAGCATCTAATACTGCTGGGTATCTGTTTCAGAAAATCATTACTTGGTGCCTTTTGGGAGAAAAATAAGAGTCAGCAGGCTCAGTTTGGGAATCAGCACTTGACAGAGAAATAGAGGCTTGCATCTGGACGTCTAACTGCGGTTAAGTCCTCACTGACACAAAGTAGCTGGCTGTAGAACCTTGAGTAAAGCAGTTTACTTCAGTTTCCTCATGTATAAAGTACTCATTTGAATGACTTCTGGAGTCCCTCCTGGTTCCCACATTGTACTCACTAGCAATTTGTCAGTAAATTTAATTTTAAAGTAGTAAGTCTATTCCTAATCCAATACAATGTATGCTGCAAAAAAAATACATTGCTTTATTACCCAATTCATACAAAAATAAACTAGAGACTCGAGAAATTTGCTTTATCATGACATTTAAGTTACAATGTGGTGCTTCTGAATAACCTAAGGCAATAAAAGCATAATATAATTCAAAAAATTTAAATCATTAATAGAAAAATAATAGTACTGGTGGATTTACTGGTTGGTAATCAGACCAGAGATTTCTATGCAGAAAATTCCCGAGTTATATTCAAAATAAGTAATTGCATTCAATATTTTTAGATTTCTTATAAGAGCTCTGGTTTTAAATATCTTTTATTTAAATTATCTCACTATTTGCTACATTTCAGTTGCTAGATACAGACAATATTTTAGAAAGGAATTAAATCAAGATTCCTTTCAGGGTACACTGGCTTTTCCTTGAAGGGAAACAGAATAGGTCACCCCAAAGTGTGCCATTTGGGCATGGAGATTATTTTGAACTGAAGACACTGAAGACCCAGCATCCTCCAGAAGAGCTTTTCTCTCTCCCTTAACTACCTAAAAGAATTTGGATAGGAGTCCTGTCTCAGAGACAGAGCCATCACCAGAGCTAACTTTTGTCTGAATGGCCTATATGCATGGGGGGCAAACATCTCATTACCAAACAACTGCTCTTTCTGCTGTGTTGTGAATTACACACGAGTTTGAAGCCCCAGGCCTGGACCCCATTTCTGAGCTTAGCAGAGCATATAAACCTCAGTGGCTCAGCTTGCCCTTGGGTTATATTTTGGGGGGATTTCAAGTGAGGGAAATCCAAAATTTGTGTTTCCCTTAGTAATCTATCTTAAAGCAATTCAATTTAATTATTAGACCAGCCAAAGAAACTAGAAGGGCAGAAGGAGAAATTTTCCCCTTGATATGAATTCTTTAAGTTAGCATACTAAATTTTAGAGTTCTTTTCTGTGTGTTTTTATCTAACCAAGTCCCCAGTAATGAAATGATATTACAACAGAAAGTGCATTTTGCAAAGTAACAGTTTCAATGAACTACTGGTTACTGGTTTTTCAGCCACATTAATACAATTCTATCAGTGGAATATCTACCAAGTATTTCTGGCATGCAAGAGCACGTGTCAGAGGGTTAAAAGATGAAACCAAGGGCACTTTGTTCTGCAGTTGAAGCACTGTCCAGCAAAGTGGAATAATTCATACAGACAAAAATATTAATTCAGCCATTACATATTTATCGATCATCTGTTGTCTCCTGTCGCCATTCCGAAGTGTGTGCCTATAATAGAAAATGGTATAGACAAGACGTCAGCAGACAGGGAGCATACGTACAGAGGAGGAGACATTAAAAAAAAGGTAACTTTTTCAAAAGTACTAGAGCCAAAGAACTTATATGTGTGATGCATGGACATGAACTAAGGTGGGGGGATGATGGCAGGAGGAGGGTACAGGGTGGAGAGGAAAAAAGGGGAGAAAAAATAGGACAACCGTAATAGCATAATCAATAAAATATATTGAAAAAAAATACGAAGTGCTAGAAAGTAAACTATGATGATAAAATAGCCAGTGACTGAGAGGTTACGTTACCCTGAGTGGTTAGAGACCTCTCTGCAGTGGTGAAGTCTAAGCTAAGACGTGAATGAGAAGAGTCAAGCAGAGGAGCTGGCGAAGGTATTCTAGGAGGAGGGAACAAATAGTGTAGTGACTCAGGGTCTTTGTCATAGAACACACCCAACATAATATGTTGTGAATGGAAGAGTGTACTAAGGTGCCCGAGGGCAAAGGGCTATGGGAATTCAGAGGGGGAAAAGAATATATGTGTAAGCGGAGATAGGGCAAATCACAAAGCAATCCAAATGAAACATAAGCTTGAGTAGGTTTTCATCAAATGGACATAAACAGGTGCGGCAAAAGTAGGTTTATAGATGTTTGCATGAAAAGTAAAACAATAATTAATAAATATTAATACGGGAATAAACTCTGTGTTTCATGTAGCCCTAAACCGTAAACCTACTTTTGCCCCACCCTGTATGTGTCAAGGTCAAGAAATAGAATTCAAGTTCTAGAGATCAGCTGTATAGTGTATTGCTAATAATTAATATGGTATTATGTACTTAAAAATTATTGAGGGTAGATCTCATGTTAAGTACTCTTACCACAAAAATAAAAGACATAAAACAAATCTTTTGGAGGTGATGGTTATGTTCACTACCTTGATTGTGTTGATGATATTAAGGGTATATATAGATGTCCAAGTTCATCAAAATGCATACATGAAGTATGTTGATTTTTGTTGTTAAGTATACCTCAGTGAAGCTGGAAAAAGAAGAAAAGGCATAAACTAAGAATTCTAATAAATATAATCTTACACTGCTTTATGTAGTGAGGTTTAACACTTGCCATAATAAAATGAAAGAGATCTCTCAAGAGGTCTTTGTGAACTTTTTCCAAAAATAGCATAATAGAACACATGGTTATGTTTTCCAGAGCCTCAGATTAAGTAATTCTCCCTAATATCTGAAATAGTAATTTTAGAAAAGAAAATTAATTTCCACTTTTAAAACTTGGAATTATATATTGTTTGTCTCTGTTTTGTGAGATTGTTTTTTTTTAAATATTCATTTAGAAAATCCTATCTCTCAGAATTTCCTGGGGAATAACCATGACTATCTGAGAATAGGTTATCAAAGAATTTGTATAACTAAAAGAAAAAGATTTTAAAGCTCACCTAGTTCAAAACTCTCACCTTACGTATGAAGAACCAGGGTGGTATATAACACCCAAGACCACAAAAATAATTGGAAAGATAACCAGGACTTGAGCCCTGCCCTCATGATTCCAAGCCCAATGCTTTTGCATTTTTTCTGCTTCTTCATTCCTTAGTTTTTGGAATCAGTCTGTCTTTCACATTCTATCTCAGATTCAGGGATTCATTTTCTGAAACTAAAATAATTGAGAGGACCGAGGCAACAACAACACAATACAAAATGAAGTGTATTATATATAGTTTCCTAAACTAAAAAATTTAAGTATCTAAATGTGTGCATCATTTTTATATTTTCTTTTTATTTTTTACTTTATTGTTGTTCAATTACAGTTGTCTGCATCCTCTCCCCTCCACTTCCCCCTCCCCCTCCAATCCCACCGCCCTTCCCTGCCTCCCTCCTCCCCCTTGGTTCTGTCCATGTGTCCTCTATAGTGGTTCCTGAAAACCCTTCTCCCCATAGTCCCTTCCCCCCTCCCCGCTGGCTATTGTTAGATTGTTCTTAATTTCAATGTCTTTGGTTAAGTTTTGCTTGCTTTTTGCTTTTGTTGATTATGTTCCAGTGAAAGGTGAGATCATATGGTATTTGTCCCTCACTGCCTGGCTTACTTCACTTAGCATAATGCTCTCCAGTTCCAACCATGCTATTGCAAAGGATATAAGCTCCTTCTTCATCTCTGCTGCGTAGAATTCCATTGTGTAAATGTACCATAGCTTCTTGATCCACTCATTTGTAGATGGGCACTTAGGTTGTTTCCAGCACTTGGCTATTGTGAATTGTGCTGCTATGAACATTGGAGTGCATAGGTTCTTTTGAATTGGTGTTTCAGGGCTCTTAGGGTATAATCCCAGTAGTGGAATGGCTGGGTCAAAAGGCAGTTCCATTTTTATTTTTCTGAGGAAGTTCCATACTGTTTTCCACAGTGGCTGCACTAGTCTGCATTCCCACCAACAGTGCAGTAAGGTTCCTTTTCTCCACATCCCCTCCAACAGTTATCTGTTGCTTTATTGATGATGGCCATTCTGACTGGTGTGAGGTGGTATCTCATCATTTTTATACTTTCAATTAGAGATAATTCAAGTTAATTTTGTTAAGTAATGTCACACTCATTCACTTGTATTCAGATATGCTTTCTAAAGGGGTCAGGAACAGGCAGAATTTGGAAGATTTAGTGCCACATAGGTAGTAATCTATCTAAAATATTATACTCTCCTACAGTTCACTCAGCATCTTTAAAGTTTAACCTTAATTTTGTCTAAAAAGAGTGTAAAAATATGCAAGTGCAACTTCTGAATATTTTATGCTAACACCTTGAGATATGTGGAAGAATTGAAGAAAAAGGTATAAGAATCTTTTATTTTATTTTGACTAGGTTATGATGACTAAGTTATGATGATTATTGAGAAATATATAGGGTTTTAATTTTTTTAAAGATTTTATTTATTTATTTTTAGACAGAAGGGAATGGAGGGAGAACGAGAGGGAGAGAAACATCAACGTGTGTTTGCCACTCACGTGGCCCCCACTGGGGACCTGGCCTGCAACCCAGGCATGTGCCCTGACTGGGAATTGAACTGGTGGCCCTTTGGTTCGCAGCCCATGCTCAATACTAGCCAGGGCTAGCATTTTAATTAATTTTTAAAATATAAGGATATCTACATGAAAGCACAACAGGTAAATGTTCTTCAAGTAATAATTGACTTCTGTTAAAATAAATCTATCTCTTTAAAAGCTGCTCACATTGTGAAACCTGTCCATAAGTACCTAATTTTCATCTAATTAGATGTAAAATAGACTTGTAAAAGGCTATTACAATAAATGAAAAATGGCTATATAGCAAATACACATATATTTCATTTATTCAGCTTATAAATTGCCTTACAAACTGCAACTTTTGAGTGAATCATCTCTTTCATCACTTAACAATTGACTGCTTTTGGGTAGAGTGCCTAAGCTCAATGGTGGCAATGACATCAGACTTCAATTTAATGAGGATGCTATTGGTGGGTGAAGGAGAGTAAAGCACAACAGTGAATACTGGACCAGGTCTCTTAAGAATGCACAGAAGTTCCTTTTGATGTTGGATAACTGATTTTTAAATGTTGCCCTAGGTGTCTCCTTTTATCCCACTATATTGATATTCCATTTGTCTTTCCTTTCTATATCAGATTCATTTATGTAGTGAGCAACATCATGGCAGTTTTCAAAACCTGCCAAGGAGAGATACTTTCCAGTGAGTTGGGCAATTGGCATTGCTGGCTCAAAATATGAGTTAAATGATGATATGAGAAGCAGCTTACTGAAATGAAATACATCAGATAAGAAGAGGACAGAATAGTAGTTCAGCCAGGGACTGTCTAAAGATAAAGGAGACAAAGAAATTCTCTAATATTTGATTGGCACAATTATAAAATTTGAACATTGGACTCGTCTTATAGCCTAAATATTGTTTTGATCTTAACTTTCAGAATGCAGTGTTAGGTAAATTTAGAGAGCATCTGGAATTTACAAACTCCAAAATAGTCCATAAAGCTCCTGAATTGGAAGAAAAATCTCCATTCGTTTATTTCTATAGACTGCTTCCTTAGAAATTTAGGCAAAAAAAAAAAAAAATCAAGAAATACTTCTTGTCTTGCAATGATTAACCCACATAGAGAAAATAAATCCTACAATTCACATGTGCTGTAGCAGCAATTAAAAATTTTCATCTTCTGAATCATAGGTGAATGTTCTTTATAGGATATCAGATGCTGTCTAGCTCTCTTTCAACTAAAACAGTTTGTTGGCAATACTCAGATGCCTTACCATAGATTCAGTGTGTTTCAGTATCATTGCCCAAGATCTTTGGCAGATTTTAGACTTAAAATTAATTGTATTGTACTATGTTGAATAAGAGTGGTGAAAGCAGGCATCCTTGTCTTGTTCTAGATCTTAATGGGAAAGTTTTAAGTTTTTGTCCATTGAGTATGATGTTGGCTGTAGGTCTCTCATATATGGCCTTTATTATGTCGAGGAATGCTGCCTCTATTCCCACTTTGCTGAGTGCTTTTATCACAAATGGGTGCTGTACCTTATCAAATGCTTCCTCTGCATCTATTGATATGATCATGTGACTTTTGTGTTTCATTTTATTTATGTGGTGTATTATGTTTACTGACTTGCAAAAATTGTACCATCCTTGCATCCCTTGGATGAATCCCACTTGATTATGGTGTATGATCGGGAAGTCCTAGCCACTGCAATCAGACAAGAAAAAGAAATAAAAGCCATCCAAATTGGAAAGGAGGAAGTAAAACTGTCCTTGTTTACAGATGACATGATAGTGTACATAGAAATTCCTATAGACTCCACCAAAAATCTACTCAACCTAATAAATGAATTTGGCAAAACAGCAGGATACAAAGGCAATACTCATAAAGCAAAGGCATTTTTGTACATCAATAATGAAATACCAGAAACAGAAATCAGGGAAAAAATCCCATTTGATATAGCAACAAGAAAAATAAAGTACCTAGGACTAAACCTAACCAAGGAGGTAAAGACCTATATGCAGAAAACTACACAACACTGAGGAAAGAAATTAAGGAAGACACAAAGAAATGGAAGCATGTACCATGCTTATGGATTGGAAGAATTAACATAATCAAAATGACCGTATTACCCAAAGCGATTTATAGATTCAATGCAATCCTTATCAAAGTACCAAAGACATATTTCACAGATATAGAACAAACATTTTAGAAATTTATATGGAATCATAAACAACCCTGAATAGCTGCAGCAATTTTGAGAAAGAAGAACAAAGCAGGAGGGATCATAGTACCTGATTTCAAACTATATTACAAGGCCACTATAATCAAAACAGCCTGGTACTGGCATAAAAACTGGCTCATGGACTAATGGAACAGAACAGAGAGCCCAGAAATAAACCCAAGTCTCTATGGGCAATTAATATTTGACAAAGGGAGAAGAAACATAAAATGGAATAAAAACAGCCTCTTCAACAAATGGTGTTGGGAGAGCTGGACAGCTACATGCAAAAAAATGAAACTTGATCACCAACTTACACCATACACAAAAATAAATTCAAGGTGGATAAAAGACTTAAATATAAGTTGTGACACCATAATAGTCCTAGAGGAAATCATCGGTAGGAAAATCTCAGACATTCCAGGCAACATCTTTGCTGACATGTCCCCTAAAGCAAGGGACATAAAGGAGAGAATAAACAAATGGGACTTCATCAAATTAAAAAACTTCTATATGGCTAAAGAGAAAAGTATTAAAATGAAAAGAGAACCAACTATATGGGAAAACATATTTGCTAATGATACCTCAGACAAGAGTTTGATCTACAAAATCAAATAAAGAACTCACACAACTCCAATCCAGGAAGACAAAAAACACAATTAAAAAATAAACAAGAGACCTGAACAGACACTTTTCCAAGGAGGACATACAGAGGGCCCAGAGACATATGAAAAGATGCTCAGCATCACTAGCCATCAGAGAAATGCAAATTAGAACCACAATGAGATACCACCTCACACCGGTCAGAATGGCCATCATCAACAAAGCAACAGACAAGTGTTGGAGAGGATGTGCAGAAAGGGAACCCTACTGCACTGTTGGTGGGAATGCAGACTGGTGCAGCCACTGTGGAAAACAGTATGGAACTTCCTCAGAAAACTAAAAATGGAACTGCATTTGACCCAGCAATTCCACTGCTGGGATTATACCCTAAGAGCTCTGTAACACCAATCCAAAGGAACCTATGCACCCCAATGTTCATAGCAGCACAATTTACAATAGCCAAGTGCTGGAAGCAACCTAAGTGCCCATCAGCAAATGAGTGGATCAAGAAACTATGGTACATTTACATAACGGAATACTATGCAGCAGAGAGAAAAAAGGAGCTTATACCCTTTGCAACAGCATGGATGGAACTGGAGAGCATTATGCTAAGTGAAATAAGTCAGGTGGTGAGGGACAAATACCATATGATCTCACCTTTAGCTGGAACATAATCAACAAAAGAAAAAAGCAGATAAAACATAACCAGAGACATTGAAATTAAGAACAATCTAACAATAGCCAGAGGGGAGGAGGGAGGGGACAATGGGGAGAAGGGTTTTCAGGAAC
Organism: Micronycteris hirsuta; assembly: GCA_004026765.1. Taxonomy (NCBI): domain Eukaryota; kingdom Metazoa; phylum Chordata; class Mammalia; order Chiroptera; family Phyllostomidae; genus Micronycteris; species Micronycteris hirsuta. The sequence continues at coordinate 1,084 of PVJI01003921.1, read as the reverse complement.
TACTATGAAGGACACATGGGCAAAACCAAGGGGGAGGGTGGAAGCAAGGGAGGGAGGTGGGAGGGAGGGAAGGGGAGAAAATGCAGACAACTGTAATTGAACAATAATAAAGTAATTAAAAAAATAATCGTATTGTTAGCCCAGGTTGGTTTCTCTTAGCATGGACCACTCACTGGACCTTAGAAAAACAACATTCTGAAATAGTTCCCATGGATAGTGAATAACTTCTTACAATTTTCATTGGGAACAGTATTCTTCCTTATTTCCCTTATACCCACATTTCTGCCCAGCTACATAATCCCCCCAAACCAAATATCTACAATCAAGGTAAACTATGAGTGGTCTTGCTTCTCTGGTTTCAGTTGAGGTCCATTCCAGCATGGAAGCATCAGAAGATACCTAATATATTTTTCAAGTAAATGCAGCATGTTAAGTATTTCCTCAGTACCCCTAAGCTCCCTTGTTGCTCAGATCCACTTACAAATCCTCCCTTGTGACTTATAAATATCTACTGTTTTGAATTACCAATGTTAATTATTTTTGCCTTTACACACTAAAGAGAAGAAGAAACAAAGGGGAAAAATAAAAAAGGCTAATTTTACTTTTAAAGAAAATAATGCTGGAAGGTTACAATTAATATTTCTTTCTCATACTCCTCATTGAGAGAAAAATATATACATAGTTAATACACACTGCCTCAAAAGTAAAATGAAACTCTCAAACATCAAGTTATGTATGGTGCACTCACAATTGTTTGTTTTTAAAGACAGGAATTGCATGCCTGGATCTCTCAGCCTAGTTGCTGGCTTCTCACACAATGCCTTGCTGAGCTCAATAATCTGACACTGGTCCTGCTGAGCTGATGTAATGCAACATCTCACCTCACTTCGATTTGTCTGAATTTCTTTGATCATAATTGCCATATATCCTGATGCTTTGATTCATAAGTAAGAAAACATTTTGGATGCTGTCTTTAGCTTTCATCTAAAATACCAAGATGACACATTTTAATTTCACATCTGACCTCTCTACAGCTTAATTATTTCAAGTACATTCTGGTATTTATTTTACACATTTTTAAGTT